>CAUYLG010018057.1:0-59970 GCA_963573385.1 Cacajao melanocephalus
TGTGTGTGTGTGTGTGTGTGTGTGTATCTATATCTATCTATCTATCTATCTATCTATCTATCTGTCTATCTATCCATCCAACTACCTATCTATATCAATTTATTTACCCACTCGTTGATTGATAGGCATTTGAGCTGCCTCCATATATATATTTTTTTTGCAATTGCAAATTGTGCTGCTACAAACATGTGTGTGCAAGTATCATTTTATTTTTGTATCATAATTTCTTTTCCTCTGGGTAGATACCCAGTAGTGGGACTGCTGGATCAAATGGTAGTTCTAATTTTAGTTCTTTAAGGAATCTCTACACTCTTTTCCATAGTGGTTGTACTAGTTCACATTCCCATCAGCAGTGTAAAAGTGTTTTCTTTTCACTGCACCCACACCAACATTTATTATTTTTTAAATTTTTGATTATGGCCATTCTTTCATGAGTAAAGTGGTATCACATTGTGGTTTTGATTTACATTTCCCTGATAAATAATGATAATTGAGCATTTTTTCATATGTTTCTTGGCCATTTGTGTATCTTGAAAGTTAACAAAAAAATAGTAGCTTTCTCTTGATAGACAAAGACAGAGTGAGAGGGATATTGCAATTTGATTAGAATTACTGATTTTTTCCTAATTATTATTGCTATTTTTCCCTAAGAATACTATCTCTTATTCAGTATTTGTAGATATCTAGGTAAGTGGGTTTTGACCAAGCAGTAATTGTGAGAAAGAGATAATACTGCAGCTAGAGTTCTGGAAGTTGGCAAGGACCTGAAGTACACCACTAGCAATGTAAAAACTGGAATTTATCCATGGTAGGATAATCATGTATGTGAAGTGATTCTGAGGCTAAAAAAAGTAATATCAGCTGATCTAAACACTAGTGCATTTTAAAAACAAGATTGCATTTGATGGGGAGTAATTGACTGTGGATAATGAAAATAAAACATTATCTCCAAAAAAGAATAGTTATGTTGCAGAAATATACAGGACTTTGATTAGAAGATTCGATGTATCTTCACTTCATACATCCCTACAGAATCATTTTATAGCTTTTAACATTTTTATAACACTTTGTAAAATATTTATTTTTATGCCCATAAGATACAGACAAATGCTATAGATGCTCTGTGAATTTTTTTTTCTCTTTATGATGTCAAAGGCAAAAGGTATACATATTAGTCATCATTTCCATCAATATCTATTAAGCATCTACTAGGTGTCTTTAGTGTTGGGCTGGTGAATAAAATTACCCATGTTTTAAGATATTGGACTTGAATGCGAAATTACTTGAAAAAAAATCGAGAAAGTTTCATGGAAGCTGGATACTCCAACTTTATTCTAGATGGGCTTCACTAACTTTAACTGAATTGATTCACTAATTTAAACTACCAATCTGACTGAATTGTTTGCACTATTGAATAAAAAATATTTTGGATTAAGTAATTATAATCATTCAATCATGCATAAGAAGCAATATAAATTAGGTTATATATGTAGCATATTTTATTAAATTTTCAATTATAATGACTACTCAATCTGACTATTGCATTATTAATTGTTTTCTGATATTTCAGAAACATCAGAGACAAGTTATGTCTAATGGCTAACTTTTATGTTGATTTAGCACTTTTTAAATAAGGTTTACGTGAACTGAATAAAAATATATAGGCGAATTTTGAGTTACAGAACAAATTTAATTTGAAAACTATCTTTGAAAATCTGAATAGCCAGTTTTGTATTTAAAATACATATTCATAATGTATATAGAAATTATTTATTCAATTCACTGTGATAAGACATCTATTTTACAACCATGATTATGAATATTAATTTTAAAATTCAGAGGAGTATGTACTACTTAAACAAGACATATACTTGATAGAATTTGAATGGAAGATAGACATTGCAATATATTAATTTTACATATTCCACTAAGATCAAGCAGTGATCTAATAAAAAAGGGATTATAACTCTTTTTACTTGCTACGTACTTATTTAGAAAAGAAATCAGTTTTGAAATGCAAAAACCATATAGTTAAAACATTATTACAATCAACTTGCTTGTTGAAAACATTGACATCTTGACTAAGAAAATAAAATGTTTCTTATGTCATTTTGGCAGCAATTTTACTCCTATAGAAAATGGCTGTACCTCACATGCCATTATTGAGTATTCAGGGACTTGGTTTTCTCAGCATCCTACGGAATCTTATACTGACCCACTACAGTATATCATCTTGATTTGGAGTGTATGGAACATGAAATTTCCAGAACCTATTCAGGATCTGCCATCCAAAGTTAAAGACAAGGTGCAAGTCCTTATCATTCTTAACACTTATAGTGGTGCATGAAGACTGGCGGATCACACTGTATGTTAGTCCATTTGAGTTACTATAAAGGAACACCTGAAACTGGGTAATGTATAAAGAAAAGAAATCTGTTTGGCCTACAGTTCTGCAGGCTGTACATGAAGCATACTGACAGTTTCTGCTTTTAGTGAGGGCCTCAGAAAAATTATAATCATGGCGGAAGCCCAAAGGGACCAAGTATTTCCCTGATAATTTCCCAGGAGAAAGAGAGAGAAAATGGGGAGGTCCCATACTATTTTATCAGCCAGATCTTGCATGAACTGACAGAGAACTCACTCCTTGCCATGGGGAAAGCACCAAGCCATTCATGAGGGATCCACCCCCATGACTCAAACATCTCCCACCTCTAAAACTGGGGAATCACATTTCAACAAGAAATTTGGAGGGAACAAACATCCAAACTATATCACACTGAATCTTGGAGAAACATTATATCAGCATTTGATTGTACTACTCAAACCCATTTATCACCAAATTAGTAGGCCTATCTACCAATAAGGCTAAAAGAAAGAGACGGCTCTTAAGCTAGTCCAAGCTGTAATGTAAGCATGGTAGACACTTAGGCCACTTACACTGGTGGCCCCAGTGTTGCTTAGGGTATCTGTAGTTGCTCAGAAATATATGGAACCTGAAGCAAAGCGATAGAGTTGCTGCTATGCTGTTGGGATAGGAACGAGTATGCCATCAAATCAGGGAATTTTAAAAGTGCTGCTCAATTTGCCATGTTCGGTGCTAACAGGTAATGTAAGACTACAACAACCTTATAAAGGCTGGACAATCATTCACTAAAATATATTAGGGGTAATTAATCTAGGAAGTGGAAATATGAAATGATGGGTGGAAAAGTTATATTGCAAATCATAATAGTGATTTCCTGATTCATTGGAGAAATCAGAATGGTGGTTACTATTTATATTTTCTAATTGCTTTGTAGCATCATGTTTCTACCCATGTACGTTAATTAACATCCACCCCATTTTCTTACCCTAATTATTTTATATATGGTATTTGTGAAGTTTATTTTCCCTGTGAGATTTCCCATATTTTGTATTTTCAAGTAATATCAACCATGCTGATACTTAAAAGTATAAAATATGGGAAGTCTCGCAGGCAAAATAAAATTTCAAATTACTTTCATGTTACAGAATATCAAAGTGCTTATATGACTGAACTAGATGAGGAAGAAATATCATTAGAGATAGAAGCTGATGGTTTTGAGAACATTTTTTTTTGGCAAGAATGTGAACGTGTTTTCATTTTTATAGGTGAAATTGTGTTTTCCTGAGACGGGATGGTGGAGCCTATTATTTTTGTTGCTAGAAATTTCAAGTATGGAAAAGGGCTGCTTGTTCATACTGAAAAATTTATGAGTGGATTATAAAGACTGGAGTGCTTAAAATATGTTCCAATCCTTTTTCGTATTGAGAGATTTCCATATATATCCTGCAGAGAATCTAATAAATTGCATTTCCCAGTTTTCTTTGTCACCAGAATTTACACATGTGACGTCAATTATGCTAAACCAATGTTCCCTTATAGACTCATATTTGCTAGGAAGTTTATGAGGAAATTTGGGCATGAGGCAACCTTCTTCTTATGTGAAGAAGGTTATCAACAGTAGCAAGCTCCTGAGGTGGTGATGGTAGCCACAAATCTTCCAGAGAGGCAGAGGCAGCAGAGTTCTGAGGTGAGTGACAGGCATAGTCTTTCCTCTGGGGACATTTATGGAGAGTGTGCTTTTTTTTTTCCTTAAAACCTCAGGTGAAAAATCTATTCCGTCAGTCCTTTAACAATCCAGTGAACTTTCTAAAATCCCTCTATAGATTTCTTCTGGCACACACTAACTCAGTCTACAATGGTGCACCCTCAGTAGTGTACTGCTTCTTAGTTGTTAAACACGGAAGAAATACTTTTGGTGTCTCTGAATTGCAGTTCCATTATCAGATAAGATGATATATAGATGGGAATCATGTGTTTTCAATAGATGTTTGTTGAATTCTGTTGATGTACTTCTGTACACTGGTTATGTTGTACGATTCAGAATTCACAGGGTTCACCATAGTCCCTCAATGTCTCTATTACTTGGTTATCATTACTTACCTAGGACCAAAAATTAATGATGCATTTTCATCTTTCACATACAAATTTGTGTGTGAAACCATGTACAGATATAGAACATTAAAGTTAAAAACTTGGACAGAACTAGAGGATAAGAAATTTAGAAAGATAGGTGGCAAAAGCAGTTTTCTGCCTTACCTACTTTTGTAGGTAAGGGCCTAAAGGCTATTGGGGTATTTAGTGCCAAGCTAGGGATAGACTCATACATTTCTGAAGGTTTTATTTTTTTTTTCTTACATAAGGTCAAATGGATAATTGTGTTCCATCATGTACTTCCCTCCCACAGATTCTGCTGTTACTGTCCCCTTCCCTTGGAGGTTCTCAAGGGTGATAGCAGCTAAACTTTATTTCTTTTTATCAGTTAATTTGTAACTACTCTGTGTAATCCATAATATCTAAATAAAAGATTGAATCTTCCAGGACAATGCTGATATAATTCAAAAGCACAAAATATCAAAAGTTGCACAGGGAAAAAATAAAACTCATATATTTAAAAGGTGCAGGCATCATGCCATATCACAGTGCAGTGGAAACAAATGACTATAAATGATTTCCTGTGAGCTGTTTAGCCTCCCACAGACACAGTTTTCTCAACTGTGAAAATAGAGGGAGTCATGAGTTAAGACTTAGGGTAATTATATAGGGCAAAGTCCAAGGAGACGTGCTCAGCAATATTCTTGGCAATGAGTGAGTGTTCTTTAAGTGTTAGTTCCCTTATCCTGCTCCCCAGGATCAATTAATAGTTTATACATCAATTATGGAAGATGTCAACTTACATAAATAATAATACAACAAAAGGAAAAAATTGAAATCAAAATCGTGAAAAGATACTGGCAGTCTCATGTTATTTGCAACATTATTTGCTATAGATAAGATTGAGAAGCAACCTAAATATCGATCAGTAAATCAATGGGTAAAGAAAATATGTGTGAATTCACATAAATAGAAAATGAAATATTATTCCACAATAAAAATGGAAATGCTCTCATCTGAGACAACACAGATGGGCAGGGAGGACATTATGCTAAGTGAAATAAATCAGACACAGTAAATCCAATAGCAGATCCTCTCACTTACATATAAAATCTAAAATAGTGAAAGTCATGGAAGCAGAGTGTACAATGGTGGTTACCAGGAGATATGCAGGTGGGGCCGAGAATGAAGAGATGATGGTGAAAGGGTACAAAGTTTCGGTTATGCAGGAAAATGAAGTTTGGAGATATATATAAATATATATAAAATATATTAATGGCATAGTGCCTATAGCTAATAATACTATTAGGTTGGTGCAAAAGCAATTGCGATTTTACCATTGAAAGTAATGTCAAAAACCGCAATTACTTCTAAGACAGTAGATTTTATGTTAGGCATTCTTATCACAAACTAATAGTAATAAGGATGGGAGGAAACTTTTGGAGGTGATGGAAATGTCTGTGAATTTGATGGTGGCAGTGGTTTCATGGGTGTGTATATGTGCTTATCCCTTAACTTGTCAAGTTGCTACATTAAATATGTACAGTGTCCTACATGGTAATCACAAGACTGACGTGAGATATGAAAGAACATGAGATATGGTATTTCTTCTGACCAAATGAAAGATGAAAGAGATTACAGTACAAAAAGTCCTGGCTTTCCTATCAATGAACTGTATATGATTTTTGACAAGGCATATGCTACGCTTGCCCTTAATTAGCTTCTCCTTCTGAAAAGTGAAGCATTTGGGTCATATAATATCAAAATCCCTTTCTGATATATGGAATTATATTAATTAAAAATATACACACATTTCTCTATAGTTATTTGGATATAATTTTTAGCATATGAAGGTATAATTTCTTATATTTGTTTTATAATCTTTAAAACCTAATTTTTGTTATTTGAGATTTTAAAAATTAAATTTACATAATGTAGCTCAGAAGTAGGTAAACATCTATTCTGTATTACTCTTGAGTTAGCCTAAAAGGATCCTCATTTTTCTTACTTTTTATATGCAGTGTTATCATCACAGGGTCATTTTGTAATGATCTTTTCAGGTTTCTAGTTCGGGGAAATAATTAGAAATATAATAAAATTTGCTGGTCATTGCTCACACATTCAAGTCGCTATTCTTTCTGCAAGTATTTTAAATGTAAACCGCTAACACACTCACTCTGCTGTAGACTTGGGAGACAGCCTTGCTTTCTTCAGGTAAATTGCAGCTGGCAGACACAAAGTATTTTAACTTCCTGTCTAACTTCTTTTAAAACATTATCTGCATCTGTCCCTATCTTTGTGCCATCTCTTCTTGTCCCAGAGAATCTTCCTTTCAGTATACACCTTTATCTGAGATCTTCCTCAATCACATTTCCTCTAGGACTTCATCAATTTTCTTCTCTCTCTCTAGTGAGAAATTCCAGTAAGTTTGTTAAGAACCTGGATTTAGTCTGGCTCCCCCACTGCTAGCTATGTGAACTTGGGCATATCATTTAGAAGCCTGAGTCTGTTCTGGGAGGTGGAGGTTGCAGTGAGCCGAGATCACGCCACAGCTTGTTGCAAGAGCGGAAACTCCAAAACACACACACACAAAAGTCTGTGTCTGTGTTTCCTCAGACGTAAAATAGGATAATAATATAACCTTCCTAGTAAGGCGTTTGGTGAGCATTAAATGAAATACTTATAAAGTACTTAGGAGGACACTTTAATAAATTTTGGCTCTTATTTTATCCTTGACCTTCTCTCTCTCTCTCTCTCTCTCTCTCTCTCTTTCTCTCTCTCTCTCCACCCCCCTCCCAACTATTTATTCTGAACATGTAAGCATAGAGTCTCTCCCACTGTAAAAATTCTACGATTTTGCTCTTTGTTTTTATTCAAATACTACCTTATTTTTTTCTTTTATTCTCATCTATGTGTATTAATAGTTACTTTACACGCTTTAATTTCACCCCGTCTATCACAAAATCCTACCTTTTTGCCACCCATTTCTAAAACAAATCCTCTCCCATCTAGGTCACTGCCCTAACTCATACTTTTGTTATTCCGCACCTCTCTTGTGCAAAAAGACTTATGCCTGCTTTGAAACAGAAGAATGACTTTATTCTGAAGAAACATATAGTTTAGTAAAAAAGAAAAGCTTAACAAATCGAATATATGGCAATACACACCTTGCAATGTCAATATTTTAAAATAAATTATAAGGTTTGATGACATTCTTTTACTAGGAAATTTTAAAGGAAGAAACATGATGACAAATTCAAATACTGGGAAGTATTCCATGTTAATTGTTGATTTATTGAGCCAGAAGGCAAGCCTGGATGGTCTGATAGTGCTGCTTACTGGAGGGACACAGCCTTTCCAAACTTTTAATGCAATTTGCCCTTGGAACTACGGGAAACCTTATTTTATTTTGAGGTTCCCGCATCTTGTAATGTTTATTTATTTAATAAACAGACCATGGATTTGGAAACAAAATAATCTATACAATAGAACCCTGTGAACGTATTTTGTGACTCTTTGGCCACAGCATAAAGGAACTGAAAAAAATAGCATTAACCACAGAAAGATTAGTGAATTCTGATATTGTTAATGGTTGTTATAAAGAATAATTTTAATTTATGTTGTGATATTGTTAATAGTTGTTATAAAGAATAATTTTAATTTATTTTGGTAAGACATCTCTACATCTTTTATAATATTAATGGCTGTTACAATATCAGATGCATGTTTGAATTTGCAGATCTTCTTACTTAAATTACTTATTAAACTCATGTTATATTTCTACTTATTGGTTCATGAAAAAGTTTATCAAATTAGTGTTCTATATCCCCTGCCTCTGTTTTTCCCACTAATGCATTAACCCTTTGCAATATAGATTTATCTTCCAAAACTTTAGTAAAATGTCTCTGTTTGTTGAAGTCAGCCATTTAAATTATTGTATTCTGGGGGGAGTAATATGAGGCTAACGCTCCCTGATCTCATTCTATTTATCCTCTTGTTACTTTTTGATTTCTTGATATTGGTTTATTTTCTTCCTCATGTTCTCAAAATTAGAGGCAACTCACCAATTATTTTCTAACATAAATATTAACATTTTAAAAATTCATTTTACATCCTGCTAAATGTTATTTCATTCAAATTTTTCAATAAAAAAGTTTCATTCCTGGAATTGCACACTACCCAAAGTAGATATAAGATGATTAAATTATGAAATCCTAATACCTGCAGGCAAGGGGGGAAGGGCAAAGAGGAATTTGTATATTTAGGAAGTAATCAAAGGTACATGGACTTCTGATCAGTGCAGCATCAAGGTCAGGCTCATCTTGGAAGCTGCGCCTGACCAAAAGCCAAGAACCATAAAATCAGCCCACCAACAAAGTACCACTCAAGGACAATACTGAAGGAACTGAACCAAAGAGAATAAACAATGCAACGAAAGAAATAGAGGTATTTAGGGAGATGACAGACTGCTGAGGAAGATGCAGAGCAGAAATGTGAACCACATTACAAGTACAAAGAAGCTCTTCCTTGGTAATGAGTAACTGGCAGCGGTCACTGAAGTGTGAACATTCCACTTGCATTGTGTTTTTAATGAGAGAAGCACTTAGAGCTCAAAAGTGCAGCTGATGCCAACTAAAAAACTCATTTGCTCGATACAGATGAAGACATGGAGAATTTCCAGTAATTAATAACAAATAATCTTTTCCTTCAGCATTCTCAGTTGGAAACAACAGAATCTACTCTAGCAGGGTTGAAATGCAAGTGTTTATTAAAGGAAATGAGGGAGTTCACAGAATTTTCAGGAGGGTCAAAGAACCAGGGTTGGTGCTATTCAGTTGGAAACAATGGAGCCAGGAGCTGCACCCAAAAACATAGTGAGAATGTTCTAGTAAAAACACCACAAGTGCCATAGCTCACTGCCAGACATTGACAAGGATATTGATTGAACTTCAGAAGTTCTGCCACAGCCTCCAAAGAACTACATAGCTCCACCACTGTTCTCAACCAAAGATCAGTTCACATGTTTGTGGCTATGACTTTATGCCGCCCCTTCCACAGCCAGTTTTCATTTGAATGCATCTAATTGGTATAACCTAGTCCATGCACCCACTTACTAGCCACAAGGAAGTGGGAGAAATTTAGTATTTGGAAATCATTTCGGAAGGCTGGGATGTGCAATGTATTAAAACTATCAAAATATTGAGGAGATGTTCAAAAGATGCCAGCCAGTAAATATAACAGATGGTCAGCTAATTCCTGACACAAGAAACGGACCATTCATGGAAAGTTTATCCATAAAGAGACATCAAGAAGTGGACCAGAAGACAATCTAGAACTGAAAGATCAGAGCAGTCACCACAAACTAGACTAGTGGTCTCCAAACTGGAGTACATGATGGATTCCTTTGCAGGGCTTGTTAAATCACAGATTGCTTGGCGGCACAGGCCCATAAGTTTCCATTCAGAAGGCCTGAGGTCATGCAGGAGATTCCACAATTCTAACAAAGTCTCAGGTAACCTTGATAATGATAGTCCCAGGACTGAGAACCCCTGGACTACTACACCATAAGCATTTCCTTAAGTAAATGCTGGTTAAAGTTCTCAAAATTCAGGTTTTTGTTTTCTGTTTTTTGTTTTTTTGAGATGAAGTCTTGTTCTGTTGCCCAGGCTGGAGAATAGTGGTGCACTCTCAGCTCACTGCAACCTCCTCCTCCTCGGTTCAAGCAATTCTCCTGCCTCAGCCTCCGGAGTAGCTGGGACTACAGGTGTGTGCCATCACACCCAGCTAATTTTTGTATTTTTAGTGGAGACTGGGTTTCATCATGTTGGTCAGGTTGGTTTAGAACTCTTGACCTCCTGATCTGCCCGCCTTGGCCTCCGAAAGTGCTGGGGTTACATGCATGATCCACCACACCTGACACAAATTCAGTCTTGATGTTGGATTGAAAGTCAGTTGAAAAAGTGCAGGATAAATTGTCAGCAATTCTGTATTTTTTGAATAAATACACTTAACTGTGCGTTACCTTTCAATTAAACCTTTGATTATTTATGTGAATTCTTGGGTTACAGAATTCCTTCAAGGAATTCTAAAATTGTATATATGAACCAGATGTGTCCAATCTCATAGTTGCTCTCAGAACTCAGAAGCAAAGCAAGAACAGACCAAGAATGCTCCTATTGGGTGTATTACATATCACAGTAACTAAAACTTTAAGATGATTTTATTATTTAGTGCAGGGTTCAGCAATTCCCAAGAGAAGAAATTGGAGCCTGCATACAAGTATTAATTTTACAACTTTTATAATTTTTAGAAACTAATTTATGGTGACAGGTGTAATATTTTAAAAGACATGTATAGATGAAGATGAATATACCCTATTTTTAAATTTTTTTAAAACAATAGTTTATATATCTATGTGAGATCCCCTAATGAAAATGAAACATTTCTATTGATACACAATTTTCCTAGTAGATAGAGAAACCTGTGTCTAGGAATTAAAATGAGGCTGTGATATAACCTAAACTATCCTCAGTAGTTGTTATCTTCATTATTTTTTTATGATTCGTAGTCTTCCCTCTAGTTTGTGCAGTTGTTCAGAAAAAACATTATGGTGAGGCTCATTGCCCTATATTCTGATTGACATTGTCACATATTATTATAATTGCCTTTCCTGTGTTCTCAAATGGTAATAAAGCTTCAAAGTCACACATGACCATATGCCAATGAAAACAATATTTTCTTTTTCCATAAAATTTAGTATAATGTCTTTAATTTTTCTTGAGTTAAGTGCAATAGTTTTAAAGAAAAGAAATTTTCCATTTAAAAAATGTTTCTCAGTAAATTTTGAGGTTTAAAGTTATTTTGTTCACAAATTTGAGAAAAATGCCATTTCTTAAAACACAGCGTTCTTGATCAACTGGAGTTCTAACTGGATATATTTGGGTTTTCAATTAGGTACATAAGCATGATAAATTATGCATTCATATTACCTATAATGCTGAATTTCTGCACCTTGAGATAATGGTTGGCCCCTGGTGATAATTACACAACAGATGGTTTTCCTGAAGCAGAACGACACATATCATGCAATTTAACCATGAAGGAAATGGAGAGGGCTTATAAAAATAAATAGAGATAGACACCTGATAAGTGACTTAATACATAGCAATGTGTTGAGTCAGACACAGACATTCATTTTCTCCTCATTAATTTGGCTGATTTTCATGGAAATCTCATAGGTGAGGATTTAAAGAAGCCTATTCTGACTGTGCCCATCCTCACAGGCTATGTGTACTTGTGAAAATCAAATATTTTGTTTTAATCTGCTTTTGCCATGGTTTTCAAAATACAATTTTAGCTCTTTTAGGTGACTGAAGCATGAACAGTAACTTATTGATGGCGGGGGTTCAAAATGGCTTTCTTTTGTTCATCTGGAAAAACAAAATGCCCTCTTTTTAAATAGCTTTATTGAAATATAATGCATACATTATAAAAGTCACCATTTATAGTATATAATTCAGTGCTTTTTAGTGGTTTCATACCATGTGGTTTTATATTCAGTGTTGTGCAACCATCATTACTATCATTTTCAACTTCCCCGAAAGAAATGTCATGCCCATTTGTAGTTAATTCTCATAACCCCACTCCAATTCAATTCCTCCCTTCAGTTTTAAACAATCATATCCTTCAATCTTTGTAGATTTGCGTTTTCTTGACACTGCATATAAACAGAATCATACAATATATGCTCATTTTTACCTGGTTTCTTTCACTTAGCATGATATCGTCAAGGTCAATTCATGTTCTAGCATGTATCCATGCCTCATTTATTTTTATGGCCAAATTATACTACATTATATGAATATATGAAATTTCAATTAACTATTTCTCAGTTAAAACACATTTTTTGCTATTATAAATAGGACTGCTATAAACATTCATGTATATGCCTTTATAAATGTGGGACTTCCGTTTTCAATTCACTTGTGTATATAGCAATGCGTAGAATTGCTCGGTCATATGGTAGCACTATGTTTAAAATTTGAGGAAACATTGAATTGTTTTCCAAAGTCATGGCATCGTTTTATATTCTCCCAACAAGGTACGAGGTTCTAACATCTTCATGTCCTCATTCACACTTGTTATTGACGGCCTTTTGATTTTATCCATCTGAGTGCATGTGAAGTGATACTGTATCGTGGTTCTAATTTGCATTTCCCTAATGACTAATGATATTGAGCATGTGTCAATGTGCTTACTGTGTATCATTCTATACATTCTTTGTAGTATAATGTCTTATGTGTATAACTTGGACAACCACCTTCAAATAATTTGCCCATTTAATCATTAATAAACTTTATTTTTTAGAGCAGTTTCATATTTATAGCAAAATTGTACAGTAAATACAGAGTTCCTATTCTTTCCCTGTCCCCACACATACATAATCTCCCCAACATCCCACACCAGAGTGGTATATTTGTGATATTTGTTACACTCAGTGAACCTATATTGACACATCTTCACCTAAATCCATAGATTACTTTAGAGTTCACACTTGGTGTTTCACATCCTATAATTTTTGACACATGTATAATGACATGTATCCACCATAGCAGTGTATACTACGTAATAGTTTAACTGGCCTGAAAATCCTCTCTGTTCTAGCTGTTCATTTCTCCCTCACCCAACCCCTCACAACCACTTATATTTATACTGTCTCCACAGTTTGCAATTTCCAGAATGTCATATAATTGGGATCATTTAGTATACAAACTTTTCAGATTTGTTTCTTTCTTTTTCACTTTTTAAAATTTTTTTGAGATGGAGTCTTGCTCTGTCCCCAGGCTGGAGTGCAATGGTTTGATCTCGGCTGGCTGCAACCTCTGCCTCCCAGTTCAAGCTATTCTCCTGCCTCAGTGTCCTGAGTAGCTGGGATTACAAATATGCACCACCACGCTCAGCTAATTTTCATATTTTAAGTAGAGACAAGGTTTCACCATGTTGGCCTGGCTGGTCTCGAATTCCTGACCTCAAGTGATCCATCTGCCTAGGCCTCCCAAAGTGCTGGGATTACAGGCGTGAGCCATCACACTGGCCACTGCTTCTTTCTTTTAGTAATATGCATTTACCTTTCATCCATGTCTTTTCATAGCTTCATAGCTCAATTATTCTTAGCACTGAATAATATTCTATTGTTTGTATGTATCATAGTTTATCCACTCACCAACCGTAGGGCATCTTGGTTGCTTCAAAGTTTTGGCAATTACAGATGAAGCTGTAATAAATATCCAGGTGCAGATTTCTATGTGGAAGTAGGTTTTTGTTTCATTTAGTAAGTACCAAAGAGCACAATTGCTGCATCTTACGGTGAAAGTATGTTTAGTTTTGTAGGAAATTGCGAAACTTTCTTCCACAGATTTATACCCTTTTCACTCCCACCAGCAATGACTGAGAGTTCTTATTTCCTCAATAGCATATGGTGTTGTCAGTGTTTAGAATTTTTGTCATTCTAATAGATGTGCAGAGGTATCACATTGTTGTTTCAATTTGCAATTCCCTAATGACATATGATATCAAACATCTGTTCATATGCTTACTTGTCATCTGTATATCTTTGGTGAGGTGTCTGTTCAGGTCCTTTGCCCATTTTAAAATGGGCTTGTTCATTCTCTCGTTGTGGAGTTCTAAGTGTTCTTTGTATGTTTTTGGATAATGGTCCTTTATCAAATTTATCTTTTTCACATACTTTTTCCCAGTCATGGCTTATCTTCTCATTCTCTTGACATTATCTTTTGCAAACAAGATGCTTTTAATTTTAATGAAGTCCAGCTTATCAATTATTTCTTTCATTGATCTGCCTTTGTTGTTCTATCTAAAAAGTCATCCCCATACAAAAGATCTTCTAGGTTTTCTTCTGTGTTATTTTTAGAAGTCGTATAGTTTTGCATTTTGCATTTAACAAAGCTTTGAATTAATTTATGTGAAGGATGTAATGTCTGTGTCTAGATTCACTTCTTTTTTCACATGCATAGTATATCTAGGTGTTTCAGCACCATTTGTTGAAAATTTTTGTTCAATTGTGTTACCTTTGTTCCTTTGTCAAAGATCAGTTGGCCATATTTACATGGATTTATTTATGGGCACTCTATTCTGTTCCATTGATCTATTTGTCTGTTCTTTTGCCAATGCCACATTGTCTTGTTTACTGTAGAATTACAGTAAGTCCTAAAGTGAAGTAGCGTCAATCCTCTAACTTTGTTCTTCTTCTTTAATTGGTTTTTCTGTGTTTTTGCTCCTTCATATAAATACTGGAATCAGTTTATTGATATCCACAAACAAAACTTGCTGGAATTTTAATTAGGATGGCATCAAATCTATACAAGTTGATAAAGACTGACATTTTGACAACATTAGATCTTCTTACCCATCAGTACAGACTATGTCTCTATCAGGATTTTTTAAAAAATATTTTCATCAGAGTTTTGTAGATCTCCTCCTATGGTCTTTATTTTATTAGATTAGTATCTAAATATTTTATTTTCTGGATGCTACTGAAAATGGTAAAGTGTTCTTAACTTCAAATTACACTTGCTCATTCCTGATATAAACAAAAATGACTGACTTTTGTGTATTAACCACATATCTTGTAGTCTTATTACAATTACCTATAAGTTCCTGGAGAGTTTTTTGTTCATTCTTTTAGATTTTCCACATAAATGATTATGTCATTTGTGAACAAAAATGATTTTATTTCTTTCTTCCTGATTTGTATAATTTTAAATTCCTTTTCATGTCTTATTGCATTAGCTAGGACTTCTAGAATGGCTGAAAAATATGGTAAAGGGATATTCTTGCCTTATTCTTGATGTTAGCTGGAAAGTCTCTAGTTTCTTATTATTAGGTTTGATGTTATTTGTAGGTATTTTGTAATTATTTTATGTCAGGATGAAAAGGTTTAATCTATTTCTAGCTTGCTGAGAGTTTTATGATGGATAGGTATTGAATTTTATCAAATGCTTTTTCTGCATCTAATCGATTATGTGATTTATAATTTTAACCTGTTGATGTGATAGGTTGCATTAGTTAATTGTACTTGGTTGTAGTGTGTAATTTTTTTATACATTGTTAGATTTAATTTGCTGATATTTTGCTGAAAATGTTTGCATCTATGGGTTCATGAGAACATATTTCTTTCAATGTCTTTGTCAGTTTTAGATCTTAAAGTAATGCTGACCTCATAGAATGAGTTAGGAAATACTCCCTTTGATTCTCTCTTCTTTGCTTATTTGTTCTATGATGTTATGTTCTTTCTTTCTTTATGTAGATATAACTGTCTGACCTGTGTCATTTTTCTTCTCTCTATAGAATTTCTGTTCACATTTCTTGCAAGGCAGTTCTACCGGTAACAAACTCATTTTTTTGTTTGAGGAAATCCTTATTTCTCCTTCATTTTTGAAGGATTATGTCACAGGGTACAAAATTCTAGGTTGGTGGGTTTTCTCTCAACACTTTGAATATTGCACTCTCTTCTTGCTTGCATGTTTTCTGAGAAGTCAGATATAATTCTTTGTTTCTATAGGTAACTTCTCACTTCTTTTTAAGACTTTTAATTTAATCTTTGGTTTTCTGAAATTTGAATGTAATATGCTAAGGTATAGTTGTTTTTGGCGTGTATCCTTGTTAGCGTTCTGTGAATTTTCTGGATCTGTGTTTTGGTGTCTGATATTAATTCTGGGAAAATCTGTATTATTATTGCTTGAAATATTGCTTCTATTTCTTCTTTTCTTCTTTAGATATTTTCATTATTCATATATTATATATTCTGTTGTTGTTTTATTTTTTGATATTCTGGTTTGTTTATTCATTGTTCTCTTTGTTTTCAGTTTTGAAAGTTTTTGTCATATCCTCAAACCCAGAGATTATTTCCTCAGCCATATCCAGTCTACCAATAAGCCCATTAAAGCATTTTTTATTTCTGTAACAGTGTCTCTGATCTCTAGTATTTCTTTTTGATTCTTAGTGTGAATTTTCATATCTCTTCTTACATTATTTATGTGCTTGCATGTTGTCTGTTTTTTTCATTAAAGCCCTTAGCACAGTAATTATGATTATTTTTAAAAACACTGGTCTAATAATTCAAACATTTATGCCATATCTAACTCTGATTCTGATGCTTGTTCAGTTTCTTCAAAAAAGTTTTCTTTTCATTTTAGTATGCCTTTTAATTTTTGTTGAAAGGCAGATAAAATGTAAAAGAAATTGTGGCAAATAGGCCTTTATAATGCAGTAGCAATGTGTGGGGAAAGGGGAAGTATTCTGTAGTCTTATGTTACGATTTAGTCTTTTGGTGAGCTTGTGCTCTTGGACTGAGACCTTCACCAATGCCTCTCATTTTTTTTCTCTTTTGGAGAGATATGATGGCTAGAGGGGGCAGGAGTGTTTTATTTCCCTTCCCCTGCATAAAGGCTAGAGAGGGCTGGACTTGGGTATATTCCTTCTCCCAGGCCAGTTAGGCTTTAATAAAAACCCCAGTAAATTAGGTTCTGTTGAAATCTTTTCTCCTGAGAGCAGGCATTGTTAAGAAAAACAGAGTGTTCTGGGAAATTTCAAAATGGTTTCTTTTTTCTTACTCCTACCAGAAGCATGAGAGGATTTTTCTACAGTATTCACTGCAAAAACCAGGTCATGTTCCAGGAAGTAAAACTCATGAAAGTGTAGAGTTCCCACAAAAGTTTTTAATTCTCAAACTTGTTCACACTAAGCCTCCAGCAAATCATCAATTACAATTCAGATTTCCCTAACCCAGCACCGGTTCCCAAGGAGGTTGCTTCTCTTGCGTTTCTGCTCTGCAAAGTTGTGATTCTCTGTTTTCACCTGTCTGTGTCTCCAAATTTTATGGCAGTGGTTTTGCATTGTGACCTCACTTTCCTGCCCTTCCTAAAAATAATTGTTAATTTTTCAGTTTGTTCAGCCTCTTAATTATTGGAATAGAGCAGTGACTTCTAAGCTCCTTAAATAACCCAACTAAAAAATGGACAGACTCCTTAAACCCGAAGTCTGCCCATTTTTTAGTTGGATTATTTGTCTTTCCATTACTAGGTTTTAAGAGGTCTTTCTATATTCTGGATATATTTTCTCTTATAATTGCAAGTACTTTCTTTTATTCTGGGTGTTTCCTTTTCACTTTCTTGATGATATTCTTTGCAGCAAGAAGATTTTCATCTTATTAGAAGCAAAGTATCTACATGTTTTCTTTTGTTGCTCGTGTCCTTCAGTGTTACAGCTAAAAGAAATCACCTGGCTCAAGGGCACAAAGACTTACTCCTCTGTTTTCTTCTACAAATTGTATAATTTTGGGTTAATAATCATTAAATTTTTTTATGTGTAGTATAACATATGGGTCCAACTTTATTTCTTGCATTTGGTTATCCAGTTGCCTCCGCACCACTGTTAAGAGATGACTATTGAATTCACAATTGCCTCATTATAGACAGATGCATAAAGCATATGAGAATTTTTATATAAGATAAAGGATATGGAATCTAAATAGCAAATATTAGGTTAGTGCAAATGTAACTGTGGTTTTTTCCATTACAAGTAGATGATACTGTCTCCAATCTTGGCCTTTTGGTTCTCAGATCTAGTCTTTTCTCCTGTATTGCAGTCGGGCTAAACCTTAGCATAACTCCCATTGCTAAATATGGTAAAAGGCAACAACAGAAAGTCCTAAAATGGGAGAAAGGGACTAGCTTCTCTCTGTAGTTTGCAGCACCTGTAAAAGCGGTTATGTTTTCTTGCTGTTGCAGGCCTTTATGGACAGATGTGCCTTCATGTCAGCTTCTGCTTGGTCCTTGGAACATTAGATCAACACTCTCTAAATTCCAGCAATACATTTGCTTTTTAGTCTAGGAATGGTAGCAGCTTCTTTGTTAATTTCTAGGTCATCTCCTTGTCCCATTTGCACTTTTAACTTTATAATCACCTATGTAATTAATCTGTTGTATTGAAACTCTTCTTCTTGAAAATGTAGAGTAGTTGCCTTTTCTTGTTTATATCCTAATTGTGCTGCCATCTACCAGTAGTGAAACTAGGGGGCAAAGCTAGGAAGACAAGTTTCCTAATGTGTCTTCTCTGATTTCTTATACTGCTTTACATCTATTTCTCAAGATGGGGCCACACCAATTTTATCTCAGGCTCAATCAAACCTTCAGAATCTGGTGTCAATTACATCCATGGTTTAGGGATTCAGAAAACTTCTAGCAGAGGGTACAGATTCAATCAAGAGTTGCATCCAAGAAACAATTTAGGGACCTGAAAGATCATCATGAGCAAATGTCAGTAAGAGGGTACAGGCAGATTCATGTGGATGGGGACAAACAGTGAAGGCTCTTACATGTAAACATAAGGAGCTTGCCATTCATCCTGTTGAAAAAGGCAACCTTCTAATGGGGTAGTAATGAGAATAGTGTATTTTATTTAAATTATCAGGCATTGGACATTTAATGTGGCGAATGAATAAAAAGCTTTTCAATCTTCAAAACTCTCTTTATTATGCAAATATGAAGTAGGAAAAATAATGTCGAAACCATATTTGCAAATATTTTTTCAGAATTGACCTTCAAGTTTATTATGCACTTGGTATTTGAAGTCATAAGCAGAGAGATGCAGAGTAATCAGGTGTACCTCTGCAACAGTTTTCTCAGAACAGTTTATTATTTTGTGTTTTAAAAAACCAACTACATTTTCCTATGTGGTTTAGAAGAAAAAATCTGGTTGAGCAAGATTTCAGTTTTTGTCCTAAATTATTTCATTAATCACATATGAAAATAAGGGAAAAATACTTGCCAGATAAGAAATCAAGTTTATGATTCTAAAAATTCCAAAAGCATGTCCATGTTTAGCACCTACATTCATTATAAACCACATTGATCTATTAAGTAAATATGATCACATAAAACATATGCAGCTGAAAATCTCAACCTTCCCAAGACTGCTTCATTTGACGATTTTTCTGGAGTATCCATGTTTTTTGAAAGTGAACATTATATTGAATGAATATATCATGCAAATGATTTATCAGTTTTAATCACTATTGAATTGCAGCTTCCTTATCTAGGAATGAAACTCTTCAGTTTGACAGAATTTTTTTTGACTTGATAAGAAGTACATGTTATTAACTTTGATATGTACATTTTTCATGTCAAAATATACTGGTTTTAAAACTTACATTGCAACTATCTTTGTATATTTTATTTATAATATGAATAATATATATTCACGTTTTTACAAAAAATACACACTTTGTAAGCTAGCTAACTAATCTTGGGTTCTTTGTTACAAATATAAAGCATATAAAATGATTTTCTTCATTTTTACTAATTTAACATATTTATGTCCTTTGTAAATTATTTCAGTTATTTTACACTTGATTTCTCTATTCAATATCTCAGAAGAATAAAAGTAAAAAATACTATAATTTGTTCACTATAAAATTAGGTTTTTTGTATAAAAAGTTTTAAAGGGGATAGTGATTGTTACAGTTATTATTATTTTCATGCATCAAAGACTACAATGGAACAAAAGTTCAAATTATAAAGTTAAACTTTTGTCCAAGAGCTATACATTTTAATACAGGAAGTGTCATTATGTTTCATTTTACATTTTGATACTTTTAAGACTTTACAATTTTTGCCAATTAAAACTTAAAATATTGATAGATATTTTCTCTCTGTCTCACTCGCTTTTTCTTTCTACATTTCTTTGACATTGACAATTGATTTACTAATTAATACTCCCTCCAAATTATGCCTCTGAAAATATATTTAGTAAAACATAATAATAATAAATGTAGGTCTTTAAGTTTTTCATCAATCCACTTTGCTAAGATTTAGATAAACTGCTATTTTTAAAAGATAGAACTCTTTACACTTGTAAGTAGATCTGATTTTATACATTTGAATATAACCATTAAAAATATAAGCAAAGGAAACTTAGCAGTGAGCCTTCTTAGTATTTTCCTGGCTGGATTCTAAGTATACCAATACTGGTACATTTAGAAAGCCTGTTCCTTTGGTGAATAAGTTCAGAAGATATCAGGTAATAATTGCTTTAAATGTGCTAGCAGACGTTTCAGTTATCTCAATAATAGGTTTACAAACTATTAATTTTGTAATTCAATCGAGTTTTAAAGATGCTCAAAGACTTTAAAGAGGTGTTAACATTGCATTTAAGGTATATCTGCCCTTGCCACTACATGGCCACTTTCCTTCATCAAATATGCCATGTTTTGGTTCTCAGTTCCCTTATCTTAAATGAAAGATTGTGCAAGGACTTTAATTTTTTTTTTCTAGTTTGAGCCCGTAGGATTCCAGGATCCCTGTGCTAAAAATTATTAGCTAAATAGATAAATCTCCAGAACAGAGACTTTTGAGGTAATTTTCCGAACTGGGATGTTAAAATTCATACACTGACAAACATAAATAAAATCTATGCTCACTGACCTTTATTCCTCTGCCATATGCTTCAGGTACACTTCTACATTGTGTGGTATGTGTCTATGAACAATATTTCTCCTTTCATTCTTTTTAATTAGATCTCTTTGACCCTTGCACTAGCTAGAAATGACAGTTCTTACTTTGACTAGAAATGTTTTACTTATCTCTCACTCCACTTAGAAGTGTTTTACTTATTATTTGAGCTAGTCAGTCTTTCAAAAAAAATGATTCATCATTAGATATGTCTAAAACACTAAAAACAAAATTCTGAGATAAAATATTGATAGTTTCTGCAGTCAAGGAAGTTTTAGCCTATTATTTGTGTAATTCATGAAACCATAAATTACACAATAGATTATTGAACCGTCAGTAGTGCTACAAGTGAGAGATGCATGACACATTGAAGTTATGTAGCCTACTTTGGGAAGGTCAAGGACCAGATGCCTGAGGAGTGATCATTGAGTTAAGTTATAGGGAAAGAAGAGGAATTAACTAGCGAAAGAGGAGGGAAGGTCAATCCAGGAAGAGAACATGGAAGCCAGAAAGCCAAGGACCTGAAATGCCCTGTGTTTTGGAGCAGGGGGAATGAAGGCAATGTTGTACATGATGATGCCCATTATACAATCTGGAATCAGACCCTTTAGGAGATGTCCAATATTTTGGCTTTTACACTAAAGAATAATGTAAGTAGTTATGTAGGGAAGCACAGAGTAAGACTTTTAAAACTTGGAAGATGTTCCAAATTTTCAAAAGCTCAGCCTGCCTAAGCCAGAATGGATGTGAGAGTGCTTTCCATAGCCTAGGTAGGGAATAATGTCCTTTAAACTAGAGTAGTGGCCATTTACATGGATGCATGCCAATGAAGTCTAAGAATAATCAGGAAGTGCATTTTACAGGACTAGGTGTTTGCGTAGATATCAGAGGACACTAAGTTGGAGCTATCAGACTGTGCCCCCCCCAGGTCCCAGCTTGATGAATGTCATTCCATGTAATAGGGCATGGCAAGGAAGAGGGCCAGAGTAGAATGAACACAGTTCTCCCTTTGTGCTTCTTCAGAATATGAGTCTGCATTCTTTTGATCCAATTTTGTTAAGCTTGTACTGCTGTGTACATTCAGATTAGAGCCATATAGCTGTGTGCTGCATGATATCTTATAGTCAGTTCAAGAAATACTTACCTATAAAATCAGAGAGGCTATTGGAAGTAAGAGTTAACAATTTGGGCCTGGGAATCTATGTATATTAGTGACTTTCTAAAAGTTACACAACTAGTAAGTGCTCCAAGTTGGATTTAAATATAATATATATTTACTCTTATTGACAAACAGGATGGAGCCATTTTCTGTATTTTCTTCTGCAGGGTGAAAATATTTTGTAGCTCTTTGTGAAGCTACATGCTTTTTAACACTCTGTACCAACAAATAGCTTTAGTTAGGAATTCTGTCCCTTTTCCAGTCTCATCATTAGACCTGTCTGTTGGGCTCTATGGTGGGCTGAACAATGGACCAGCAAATATGTCCAGGATTCTTGAATGATACCTTACATGGTAAAAGGGACTTTAGAAATGTGATTAAGCTAGGAATCATGCAGTCATGAGTTGAACCTAGCTCATCAGATTTGTCTGATGTAATCGTAATTTTTCTTATGAATTAGTAGGAAAGTCAATAGTAGGTGATATGACATAACAAAGAAGCAAAAGTTGGAAATGAGGCAAGGAAGGGGCTATGAGCAAAGGCACGCCGGCAGCCTCTAGAGGCTGTAAGAGACATGGAACAGATTCCTTCCCTAGAGCTCCAGAAGGAACCAGCCATGCTGTTTTCTTGATTTTAGTCCTATAAGACTCATTTAAGATTTCTGATCTCCAGACCTATAGGCTAATAAGTTTTGTTATTTTAAGATTCTAAGATTCTGATAAGTTTTTGCAGCAACAATAGGAAATCAATGTAGGTTCTACCAGACCTCTAACTTGTTAGTACTTGCATATGGACATGTAAAACTAAATTTAGCATCCACTCCTCCCTACCCATCACCACAGCAAATTGTCAATCTTCCCAATATCCTTGGTATCAGCAATGACATTAACTCTCTCAGAGTTGTGTTTATGCTTTCTGTTTCATATACATTTCCAGCAAAAGTCTTGAGACTCTTCTTTTTCAAAAAATTAACATCATTCACTTCATATTCTCTACTATAAAATATGAGAACAGAGAACACAAATGACTGTCTTTTTATTCTGGTATGGTATTAAGGGCCAATATTAACTTGTTTCACAAAGATTTCCTTCTGAGTCCTTCTATTGTAGCCATTATGGATTTTGTATTTCTCCCATTATCTGCATTATTTGTTTCCTTTTTGTTTTTTGTTCCCTGCTGATTTTACTCTATCTCCTCCTTAGCCATATTCATTATTACGTTACATTCAGGAAACAAATAGTAAATAATTTGTTAAAAGATAAGTAAACGAAATGTTTTTAATAAAAGTTCAAGATACATTTCTTCCAAGATGATTCTTCTGAACCAATATATTATTTTATAAAATCATTATTAACATTATTCTATGTATTTTCTTATTTAATCTTTATTTATCTATATTCAGCTGTTTCAGAAAGTTTTTCTTTTCTCTCCAACTCAGCTGTTACTCCATAAAAGTAACATGCAGCAATACTCTATATTCATATTCACTTTCCTAAATACACTTATTAATCACATATTTTGTGACAAATGCTAATGATATGCAATAAACAAGACAGATACCATTCTTCTCCTCATGAAATTTGAAGTATGTGCTTTTCTTCAGTTCTATAACTTTAGAATTTATATAGCGGTGAATTTGTTTCCCAAGACTGCCTTCATAAATTACCACAAACGAGATGGCTTAAATCAACAGAAATTTATTCTCTCACAGCTCTGCATGCTAGAGGATCAAAATCCAGGCATTAGCAAGCTTGGTTTCTTCTGAGAGCTCTTAGGGAGAGTCTCTTCCCTACCTCTCTCCTGGCTTCTGTGGCTGCTGGCAACATTTGGTGGTTCTTGGCTTATTACCACTTCAGTCTCTGCCTCTGTCATTGCTCTGACTTCTGCCTGTGTGTCTCTGTATTCAGGTACTGTTTCACTCTTCTTTTAAGGACACTAGTCAAACTGGATTAGGGCTCATCCTAACTCAGCATGACTTCATCTTAACTTAATTCCATCTGCAAATAACTCATTTCTAAATAAGGTTCACAGATCCTGGGGTTTAGGATCGAACATATCTTTTGAGGGGACACAATTCAACCCACAACATGTGTTTATAATCTCTAGTAATGTGAGATTAATATATGTCAATGTTTGCTGAATTTCCAAGCACAAGATAAAAGTCTATGAGAACGAATATATTGCCAGAAATTATAAAAGCAACTATTTAGCAAAAAACAGAAATGCAAAGATTGAGGCCAAAAGTACAAATTCTCACCTGCTATTTGGATTGAACAATCTATTATAATTAGTTTGTTTTCCTATGTAATAATTATACATTTGTTTTTTCTAACTGAGTAGACCATATGGACCTCAGTTTTGTAAGTCCCTATTTTAACTATTTCTACATCATCCATTTGTAAGAAGAAATACCAATATTTCTTTAAATTTTTATCAATATAAGCAGTTAAAAACATTGTAAAAGCAAATAAAATAAATACATTTTAAAAAACATCAAGCTCAGTATTTGTTTATATATGCTAAACTTCCAGAAATAGCGATTTAAATTTTCATAAGAAACTGACCCAAAATTTATTAGAATGTCTGGTAACATTAAACAGTCTATGAAAGAAAAAAAATGCAATTAAAATATTTAAATATAGTAGATTATTAATAACAAGTATATATATAAATATATAGAAAAGTATATGTAATATTTGAAATGAAAAATGAAGCAAAACCATAGATACAGAATATATAGAATGATACAAAAATATTAGATACTACATAAGAAAAATTAATTAGATAACTGTTAACTGAAAGGCTATGAATTATTATAAAGAATCCATGAAGAAGTATTAAATAGAAAATAATATATGGAAATAATTGAAAAATTGATTAAAGGCCTAGCATTTAACATGAGTTTACTGTTGAGCTATATCTACTCTTAACAAAAACTCAGTGATCATTTAAATTTTAGACACTGGGAAAAAATAAAAAGCTCCCTAATTTATTTTTGGAAGCATAGTTTTAGTAGGAAAGCCTGTAAAGATTAGAAAGAAAAAGAGGAAAGATATAGCCCAATATTCTTTAAGTATTTATATCTTAAAGTCCAAATCAAATACAGGAAAACTCAGTTCAAGCAGGAAAATAACAGAATACAGTATTATATTCTTAATTCATTAGTGTGCTTCAATATCATAAAACATATTACATATTTAATTGTATCCAGTAAATTAAAATATATAAGCCACATATTTATAACAGTATATGCTAGTAATTATTTACTAAATCCCAAGTGATCTATAAAGATACTTTTTGAGTATGGTGAAAATCATTTAACACAAAACAATGACAAGGATCTTTCAAAACTGGGAAATGATAATTAAGAAAGTAATACAATCACCATTTTCAAATTATTCTATGAGGTACGCAAAATAAATTGAGATAAAAAATAATGATTTCAATAAATATTAAAAAAGACAAATACTCTAATGATAAATTGTAGTAATGAGTACCTAGAAAAGTCTGAAGACTCTAGTAAAGATTAACAGAATTAATAAGTAATTGTGATAAAGTGACAGAGCATAGTACCCCCAAAATCATTAGCTGTAGTGATGTTAAAGAATTATACTAGTGTTAGCTAGCTGGAAATAGCTAGTTCAAAATAAAAGCAAAACAATAAAATATTTAAGAATAGATTTAACATAAAAGTAAATAATCTCTAATTGAATAAAATTATAGTATCTCATTGGAGCATATAAAACATGATATTCCGAAATATTACATTATTGATTGTGAAGTCAATAAAATAAAAATGTCAACTCTTGCAAAACCAATGTATTAATTTAATACACTTAGAAGAAGTATCCTAAGGGTTTTGTTCTCATTGAATTTGTTCTTATTTTTGTTGTTTTGGTAATTGGACATTAGTTTACAGTGCATATGAAAGAAGATATATCAAAAATATTCAGAAAATTATGAAGATGATTTGTCCTACTTGACATTAAAAAATAAACAATATGGTCTAACATATCAAGAACTAAATAGACAAGGAATTAGATAGACAAGAAATGGATGCCACATATTTAGGTGTGTTTTTACATGTTTGTGTTTTTACATGTATGTGTTGGGGGGAGGCATTTAATTATATAGATAACACAATAATTTATTTTATAAGACTGCAAAGCCATCTTAAAGAAAATAAATATGAATTTCTATTTTTCTTGGTCCAAAAGGATAAATTCTATGCTCATTAATGCTTTATATATGTGAAATAAAATAGCATTTGTTTCCATGGGTGCAAGTACCAGGTATCAGAATTAGCCTCACTATGGACAATAGTGCTAGATAAAATATATGAAAATATATAAAATATCTTCATAAATGCATTGAAAGAAGCAGAATAATGCTTGAAGACTGCTAAGAGTGGATGTTAAGTGTTCTTTCCACAAAAATGATAACCATGTGAAGTAATTAGGATTTAACCATTCCACACTTCAAAAAATTATGTTGTACCTGATAAATATATGCAATTTTATCTGTCAATTAAAAAATAAATAAAATTAAACATTATTTTAAAAAAAGGAAAAATAATCAAGCAGCTAAAAATAAGATAAAAGCAGGAACTGAAGACATCAAAGCTGATTTGGTATTGAAAATATTTGCTGAACTAAAAAACATGAACTTGAGGTTTTATGACTGCAAATTTCAGTGGCGAGAAGACAAAGCCAGAGTCAATTTAGATTACAGAAATCCAGGAAATACACCCATATGAAAAAAATAAGTCAGGAGAAATTAAATATTTTTCGGTAAGTGAAACCTGGACAATTATTTATCCACAAGGAAGAAAAAACGTGAAAATGTTCCTGTGCCTTATATATCATGCTCTAATCTGTATTTCAGGTAGATTACTCATTTACACAGGAAAGGAGAAACTATAAAAACTTTGGGTTAAAATCTAGAAAATTTTAGGATCACATGGAATGAAAGTATTAAAAGCCAAATTGTAATAAAAGTAGTCATAAATTTGATTACATTTAATTTAAGAGTTTCTATTCATCAGAGTGCACTGAAGAGTGAAAGATGAAAGAAAAAAAGAAGAAAAGAAGGAGGGAAGGAGAAAAGGAAGGAAGGAGAAAGGTAGGAAGGAAAGAAGGAGGGAAAGAAGGAAGGAAAAAATACAAATCAGGAAGATGGAGACACACTTTCTACTGAAATATGTGCTAAATTTATGCAGTAGTTTACAGACGAGGAAGGCAAAAATAATATTTGTGAAAATACTCTCATTTGCTAATCTGCCTTCAGTCAGTTCCTTCGCAGTCACTCTGACCTCTTCTTCATTGTTGGAACATTTATCTTATTAAGTGTCAAAACCTTTTTAAGTAAATCAGTAAGACTGAAGCTATAAAAGAATCTCTAGATACCTTTGACTGTCCAAAATGATGGAATAAAGGAATAAATGCATGAATAAATAAATGAACTTGAAAAATAACACAAACTCAAAAAACAAATGGAAGATTGGGATATTTGTAAATCAATACATGATGAAGTATTAATATCCTTAAAATACAGAGGTCTATTACAACATGAAAGAACATCTATCAAATAGCAAAATGAGTAAAAGATATGCTTACTTAACTTTTGCACATGCAAGTCCAAAGAGGAAATTCAAAAAAGAAAATTATGCTCAACCTTTCGTGTATCTTGTGAATTGCAAATGCAAATAAGAATAAAATGCAATTTCTTCAAAGTTAGATGGACAAGATCAAATAAAGTAATATTTCTTGCTCTTTCAAATTTGGTTTGCATGGCATTGATACAAGGTAGAAATGTGAATTATTTCAACTATTATGGGGGGAGGGAAGCAAGCCAGAAGTATGTATTTACATAAAACATATCATTTTATCCAGAGTCCTAGTCAGAGTAATGCTTCTCATAGAAACAGAAACTCAGGACATGTGAGTGGTATCATTAAGAATTGTGGCATTATTTGCAGATACACACAAAACTTAGTTATATAAGAGTACATTATTAAATCTGTTGAATAAATGTGGCCCAATTAGACACTGGAAGATTAATCAGTCATTAAAAATAATGCATTAGAACCATGATAGTCATGGGAATTCCATAATGTATTAAGTGAGAAAAATGAAAGGTAGAGAAGTGTACATACAGTATATTCTCATAATTATAAAACAACGAAAGAATAACATGTATACACAAGTAAGTGATTTGCATGTGTATTGGGAAAATAATGAAAGACAGAAAAAATAGTTTTGTTTTTTGTCTTTCTAAAAGTGTTTGGCAGAAAGCAGGGTGGCTGCAAATAGAGAGGCAGGTGGGAGAACACATAAAAAGAAGGAATCTCAGACTTTTCTTGTTTCCACAGCATCTAACATGCAGTCAAATGGATAAAGTATTTAGGTTAACTGTAGAAGGGGAAATGCTATCAACAATAATATAATGTATACATATTGAATATACACATAGGTAGGAATTAGTTTACACAAATCTAAACTAATTTTAAAATATAAAATTGTATAAAATGTGTTTTTGTTATCTCAAATGAGCATCTATAATGATTTGTTTTACAAAAAAAAAAACCCAAATAGATATCACAATCCTTGACCAGGTAATTTAGCTGTGAAAAAGAAATCCCTTAGGGGCCAATTAGCTTTGATCTATTTGTTCTATGATGAAAAATTTTACTAGAAGACTGGGACAGTCTCAGCTATGTCAAAACCATATGATTTAGGCATAAGGGAGAATTTGTGAGGGCATAAGACATAAAACCAATCCTTTACTACAAGATGGGGAAGGCAAGAAAGAGAAGGAGAAAAGAGAAGAAGGAAAAGAAAATAAAAGCAATCAATCCACTGTGATAACAGTAAGACACAGTGCTCAATGAGTTCTTGATATGCTGGCAAGTGTCTTTAATAGCAAAATATCTATTACTTGATCCTTTTCCTGAAGAAAAGTTTGAATTGATACTGTTACCTATATTGTAAATAAACACGACTATTCAATATAAGTAATTTGCCTTACATCACAGTCAATGAAGGGTAGAACAGGATTCCCAGCCTGTTGACTCTAAAGCTAGTGAATATAATCCTTATGCCATAGCTATGACACACCAATACTGCCTGGATTCCCTTCATATGTTTTCTAGGCTGCTCTAGTATTTTCTTAAACTAGCTTACTTGATTTTTGAGTTCGTGCATTTGAATTTCCCCACAGCTCCCATAGCATACACATGTGTGTATGCACAGGCACCCACACACACACACACACACACACTCACACACACACAGGTTCTACGCCACACTACCCCAGCAATAACCAGTCTTAACATTTTGAGACATATTCTTTTAGTCTTTTTCTTTTTTTTTAATTAATGAGTGGTTAAACTTGATGGGCTTTCCTAGTAATTAGCTGTCATTGCACAGGAAGCCAGGCCCTGGAAGTCTGGAAGAGCACTAGATACATGTTGATGGAGACCTGTACTTAGTAAAAGTCCAGAGCATTAAATCTTCAAGGAGAATACAGGATAAAACGAACCATGGAGAGAAGGGGGCTGGATCACCAAAGGACGACATGAGAGCCCACAGTGTTGGTAGACAGTTGGACATCAGTATCTGGAAGTAAAGAGGTTGCAGAAAAAAGAGCACGGTAACTCTGGATGCTTTCCAAAAGTAACCCTCACTTTTACACAGACTGCGTTCAACCTACTATTAAGCCACTAAATTAACAGACCCAAACATGAAAACCAATGAAACAACAAAACTGAATAGTAACTTCCTCTAACAGTCATTTTGATAAAATTTTGAGGATTAGAATTTCTATGTAGATGGGGAATCAAACTTTCCTTTTCCATCCCCAACTCCATCTCATCTGTATGCACAATTATGTCTATTTTTCTAATGTCAGAAAACCAAAGGTCAGAAATATTTCTAATAGGTCTCTTATGTCCTTGTTAAAAGCCAGCAATGAATTTTTGAAAAATATAGTATAATCCTTATATCAAGTGTCTCACTGACATAATGGATCTCATTTATCTTCCAGGAATATTACACTTCTTTTGACTGAATCTATTGCTTCTACAAATGCCTCTTGAAGGCAGGTTTGCCGTCTGTTAGCTATCATCTTTCAAAATTTTCTTTTAGTCCCATCTCTGTTCACTGGTGAAATATTATTTGTTCTACATTCACAGTATCTGTTATTCATCTACAAATTACTCAACCTCTCTCTTTCCACTATCCAAATTTGAATGTCAGAAACTCTAGGAAGCTACAGTAGACTCCCCATAGTTTTCCTTAGCTCTCATCTTTTCCTGCTTTGAGTACACTCTGAGTGTACTTGCAGAGCTACCAGATCACTTGACAGCTAGATCAATTTCCTGAAGACCAGTACTTACTATATCACTTCTCTATTTGATAAGAGCCAAAAATATTTACTGGCTACCCTTTGCCTGTAGAATAATGCTCAAATATGTCAGTCATTTTTCCATCTCTGGAATGAACAATCTATTTAATTATTTTTCTCATTATTTGCTATTATATGGAACAGACGCTGGCCATACTCAGCTGTAAAATATTACAGCCCAAAGGTGAAATATTTCCCTGTGCTTTTTGATCCAATGTTTTTTATGTCTGAAATATCTTTTTTAACAATAAAACTTATGCAAACACCTCTCCTTAACTCAAATTCCACATGAAACATAAACCTGAATTTATATTTCTAAACTGAAAACTATGGAATCCTCCTTTAAATTCCTATATGCTTTAATCTGTACTAATTATATTACATATATCTGGTTAGTATTATAATTAGTATATATTCTTGTATGTATTATTAAAAATACTTTATAATTTTTGTGTTTATATATTACCTTCTGAGAGTTGGAATACAAAACAGTTTATATATCTGCTTTATTTACATATCCCTTAGAATCAATGGCAAAATTCCTTGCACATATAATCAGTAAATATTTGATGAGTAATTGAATGAATCAAGCAGGTGAATACCCTTCTTCATAACTACACTGGTTGATATAGATCAAATAGTTTAATTAAACACAAGGAAAGCCAATTTGCTTCGGCCTGTATATAACAGGCAAGAAACAAAAGTTCACTGTTCCGTACTGTATTAGGCTTTCAACCCTTATGCGTCGGCCCTGGAAGAGCAATAACATCAAACAAGAACCTATGAGTTTTTTACCTCAGTCCTTTTGTAGTGTGGCTGCTTGCATGAAGTACAAGACCACATTCCCAGGTTGACTGAAATCCCTCCCGAGAGAGCTGCGGCTCAGGCCGTGACTCTGATGTGAAGTCTAATGCTCCTGATTCTGATCACTGTTTCACCCCTGCGTCATCCAATTTGCCTCTTACAGGCATGCTCTGACCTGTAGTGCTGCCTAGGTTTGGTATTGCAGATTTATTTTCTACTTCCTGCAGAACTATTTCTAGTTCTTGTTTTTAACGGGAAGGCAATGATTATTCGTGAGACACTCAAAGAGGACATGGTACCTTTTACGGAACTATTAGGTTGGTGCAAAAGTAATTGTGGTTTTAATAGAAAACTTGGTAAGACTGTTTTGGAGTTTACATTACACAGTTACAATGTTAATTGTTCAAACCTCAAGTCTCAGTGAGTAGAGAAATATAAATAAAGACAAATGGGAATTCGGAAATATGGTTTGTGGAAGAGGAAGATGTTGATTATACAGTTAGGAATGTATTCTTACAGAGAAGAGATTCTTTTCCCCCCTAAATAGCTTAAGTTCTTTTTTATAATCAACGAGGAAAATTATTGATCCTGATATTGTATTTTCTCTCTCCTCACCCGTGTCTAAGAGACTGAACAAAAGTCTGGGATGCTGCCATATAGCATTGTTTGATTGCTTTTCCTCAAGGTATAGGTTTATCCTAGTCTAGGGCCTAGTAGGTATTTATGTCTGGTGGGCCTTGGCTAGAGACAGATGACATGAAGCTCTCTATCCTGCTTTCATTGCTTGTTCTCTGCCTTTCTCAATTTCCTTCCTTCTCTCAATTAAAATGTGTGTTTCAGTCATATGCACTTAGTCCTTTGCTATTCATGTGGAACATATTATAAAATGAAAGAGACTCTCTTTGATCTCAAAAAAGAACAGGCTGGAAGGAAAAAATGTTACCAGGCAATTACCTGGTAAAAATAAGTTACAGTTAGGTTGTTGACTTCTCAAGTGAAGATGTTGTCTAAGAAACATTCCCTAGGGGTTTGAACTTATTTACCAAATGTGAACAACGGGTAAAGGTAAGAGTCCACAATTTATTTCTAGCTGAGGCTACATTAAGATCATTTGAGAGATAGATATGGATATATAGTTATATATTCAGTATATATATGCATGTAATGTATGCATTTATATATGTAGTCACATACTTCTATACGTACATGTGGTTTTAAATAGGTATATAATATGTGTGTGTGTGTCTGTGTGTACAAGCTATATGCATGCTATAGCTATATACACAAACTAAGTAGATCTGGCTGAAGCATACCATCAAAGAAGAGCTCATTTGCAGTTAATATTTCTTGGTCAACTGTATTTTCAAATGTCATGCCTTTGAACAGCATATTAGTATGAAAAGTCAGCAGTTGTATAAGCGTTTTCTCATTGAAACAGGTAGGTTGTCATTGATAATAGTAATTTCTTTACTCTGTTTCAATAACACAGAGTACCTGTGTGGAATTGTGATATTAATATGCATGTTAGACGGCAAACTCAGTTACTCATACCTGTAATGCCAACATTTTGGGAGGCCAAGGTGGGAGGATTGCTTGAGGCCAGGAGTTTGAGACCAGCCAGACCAGCCTGGGTAACATAGTGAGACCTCACCTCAAAAAAGGAAGGAAGGAAGGAAGGAAGGAAGGAAGGAAGGAAGGAAGGAAGAAAAGAGAGAGAGAGGGAGGGAGGGAAGAAAAGAGAGAGAGAGAGAAAGAGGGAGGAAAGGAGGAAGGAAGGAAGGGAGGGAGGGAAGGAAGGAGGGAAGGAAGTTAGCCAGGCATAGTGCCAGCTATCAAGAGGCTGAGGCAAGAGGTACACTGGAGCCTCAGAATTTGAGGCTGCTGTGAGCTATGACTGCACCATTGCACTTCAGTCTCTGTGACACAGTGAGACTCTGTCTTAAAAAAAAAAGGCAGTTAAAATCCTCTATTTTGGTTTTCAAAAATGGTCAGATGCTGACATTGGTATCGAATTAGTAGAAATTTTGTGCTATAATGATTAAGACTGAACAGTTTCTGCTTCTTGGCTAGTTTCAATGAATTTTTTAAAGAAGATTGATTACATATGTGATAACTTTTAAGCTGGCTTTTCTGTTCAAAATCAAATACATGTTCCTCTTCCTATGGTAATTCAAAAGTTTTGTCTTTTTGGTTCTTACTGAGAAATACTCTCAGAATCCACATATAACATCAGAGGGACGTGGGACCATCTTTGCTGCCCCATTTGTTGCCCACTGGTTATAAGCTTTGATGCGACCACTTCAGTTGATCTTTCTTCCTTCATCATCCCCGGCCTCCCCGACAAGCTGGAATATCTGTGAACTAAAATAGCTTTCTGAATTAAGGAGGGCTGTTATTTAATCAAGCCTATCTCACTGCATGATCTGTATTGAATCTGATTTTGTTTCACCTTATTCTCATTTGTATTTAATTCATAAATTGATGGTGTTCTACAATGGGCTAAGATTTTACCATGTTATTTATTTTTCTCTTTCTATTTTTTGGGCTTTTTGTTACTCTTTTAAAGTAGCAGTTACCCTGGATTTTCCAATTAAATGTGTTTCAATTCCAAGTCCTTTTCTAGTTCTTGAAAACATAAGGGACCCTAAACCTAACATATGTAACCAAATCATGCTATTATTTGCCAAAAGGAATACATCATGTTGCTGGAATTTAGGTGCTATGGCCAAGATTTGTACTCCCTTTTTATAACATAATTTCCTTTTATGGTTTTGTATTCACTCTTTTTTTCTTAAATCATCCAAGCAGTATTTTTTTAATTGTCAAGAAAAAGTGATATAATTATTCATTTAATCAAGCTTAAGATTGTGCTATAAATTTGACATATTACTTTCCAAGTAGGAGTTTGCTTGGTTAACTCAATGATAATCCATGTATTATAGAACAGATATTCTCGTGATTACTGGTACAAAGAAGACTATCACCTTTCAAAAAAGTAAATTGTTAAGATGGTACAGTGCTATGGACCTCTTTATAGTCCCACCTGCTCAGGAGGCTAAGCAGAGAGGATCCCTTGAACCCAGGAGTTCAAGACCACCCTTGGCTATACAGGGAGACCTTATATCTAAAAAAAAAAAAAAAATTAAGAAGTTAATTGTTTTTCTATATTTTTCAGTGAGATCTCATCGATCTAGCCTTACAAAGTTCTCACAACACAGTGGTTGTTGGATAATAAGTGTTTTATTTATCAGGCAGTGCAAATCACAAACCACAATAATTTTATATCCTGAAAAAGATTATTGGAGAACAAAAATAAATCTAATGAAATTTTGTTTCATGAAACCCAATATATTTACTCACTTGGCACTTTAAATACTTCCTAAAAATTTTGAATGCAAAAAACTAATTACATTTGTATGAAGCCTAAATTACCAATAGAAGTTGCATTATTACAATATATTTTTAAAAAATATATGCATTTTACAATAAGTTTTTTATTGCAAAAAGTTTTTCTTGATATTATTTTTTTTTAGTAATTAATACATTTACAAATGCCATGGAAACAAAAACAGTGATCTTTGAAACATAATCTGCTTTTTATATGTAATAATGAATATGGAGGTGGCCTTAAAGCCGGTTATATTTGAAACATGCCTCACTTATGCAGATTAGCTCCTTCAATATATTTTCACTTTGGTCATGTTGCAATAGTACTGAAATTTTGAAAATACTCAGAAACCATCAAAATGTGATTGACTCAGCTAACTGTTCAAAAGCCTTTGACCAATAATCAGGTAATATACAATTTGTTTTGATCCCTAAATAGAATTAAATGGCACCAAAGTCCTGTTACTCTTCCTTATGGAGTTTTAAAAAATGTATTAATAAGCCGGGTGTGGTGGCTCATGCCTGCAATCCTAGCTCTTTGAGAGGCTGAGGCAGGCAGATCATGAGCTCAGGAGTTTGAGACCAGCCTGGACAATACGGTGAAACCCTCCCTGTCTCTACTAAAAATACAAAAATTAGCCAGGCCTGGTGGTGTGCACCTGTAGTCCCAGCTACTTGGGAGGCTGAGGCAGAAGAATCACTTGAACCTGGGAGGCAGAGGTTGCAGTGAGCCAAGAGTGAGCCATTGCATTCCAGGCCTACGTGACTGAGCGAGGCTCTGTCTCGAAAAAAAATAATAATAAAAAAAATTACTATTTGCATGTATGTACACACATACATACATGTAAGTATGTGCATCTATTTATTTTACTATCTCAACTAATTGTAAGATAAAACGAGCAAGAGGATTTTTTAAAAAAAACCCTCATTAACAATATTTTAAATCATAATTTTATATACATCAGAAACCATGATTTTAATTACATTATTTGTAATATACCAGATGTTCAAACAGCACAATTTTGTATTAATTTAGGACTTTGTATTGTAAGATGTAAATTTTAAGTGCTTCTTTGATGTCTCTAAGCACCACTGGGCCCCAGAGGCCTTGCCATGAGTTTTCCTGTTCTCATTAGACACTCCTTCACCCAGCAGGACAGACTCCCACCCAGCACAATCAACTATATCTCACCTGGTCCTCAACAAAATGGGTTTTACTTCCTTGCCATTATATACAATTCTTTAAATAAATAAATTTCATTCTCCTAATTGAATCAAGGGTTATTTCACTCTCCTTACTACAAAGCCTGCCTCCCACAGCTTGATGATTCATTCTGCATCTCAGTGAAACTTGTGGCTCTGCACAGCATATAGCATCCATCTTCCAGAGTCTGTGAGTATGTGTAATTCATAAGACATCACCAGTCCCCTCTTACCACAGTTGGTGTCCTGTTTGGATGTCTCATACTGTTTACCAATGTGGGATTCCTGCTTTACCAGTAGGGTGATTAGAAGTGATCAGAACAGGCTGCTAGTTGGCTTCCTAGATATTTTTGAAAATGTAGGCCTGAATAGAAGGCCACTTTATCTTCACAAAGAAGTCCACAAAGCAAATGTTTACAGGTAATTCTAATTTTTGTTTTCCCTTCTGTTTCTATTAAGGAAGTGACATGAAATTGGTCAAAGTTCTAAATTCCTATTCTCTAAAATATGACCAAATGAAAATGATTGTTTTCTAATCTGGAAAAATGTAATGTAGGTTGATATTAATTATCTATCACAACCATAAAAATCATCTCATTGAAGTACTCATTTACTATTTAAATTTTAGGCCAAGAAACACAATGAGGAGTTCTATGAGGCAATTTGGGTGCACTATTAACTCCTGTGTGATTGTATGTGATCACTTGATTTATAGGGTTGCTCACTGCTGTGGTTTGAATGTTTTATGTGAAACTCATGTTAAACCTTAATCTCTAGTGTGGCAGTATTGAGCGGTGGGGCCTGTAGGAGGTGCTTGGGTCATGAGGACTCATGGGTTAATGGACTAATGGGTTATCATGGGAGTGACTGGAGCTAGCACACTCAGCCCCCTCACCATGCGATGACTGGTGCTGCCTCCGGCCTTTGCAGAGTCCTCGCCAGCAAGAAGGCTCTCACCTCTTGCAGGCCCTGACTCTTGGGTTTTTCGGCCTCCCTAACTGTAAAAATAAATTTGTTTTATTTACAAATTATCTAGTTTTTAGTATTCTGTTATAGGCAATGGAAAATGGACTAAGACACTATATCAGTTAAATTTTGGATGATATAAAAAACAATGATGAATTTATTTTAAAATAATTGATCAGGAGGCATTTTTATTCTTATATTGGAGGTATTGGGAAAAATAAATAAATACATGTAGAATCTTCTTAAAGCCACTGAATCCTCTATACGAATGAATAAAAGAATCAAACAGGGTTTTGTTCTTTTTTTTTTTAAATCAAATTACCATTAACCAGACTGTGATGTACATAATAGGAAATCCACTCAGAAGTTAGGAAGACAGAAATAAATTTTGATTTGTAAATAGCCAGGCAGATCCAATTCATTTCATACATGTTCTCAAGGTAAAATACAGTATCAAGTAGGAGGACTTGGCAGCACTATTGATATAGGTAATTTATTCCAAATTTAGGTAGTAATCAGAATGGCCACCTGTGTTAGTTAATTGCATTTATCTGAAGGAAAAACAGAATGTCTCACATCTGTCTAGAAAGCAGTTTGTTACAATGTGGAGCCAAGTGCCTAGGTTAAACTCCCTCAGAGACAGACAGATTGGGATGCTGTTTTCCTTGTGGTTTCCATTTCAAAGAGATGGCTCCAAGGTCTTCAAGAACAAACATTACTGGGTTATAAGACAGGTAAGAGGTTTATTTTGCTTTCTGAAAATGTTTACATACATCTCTATGGGACAGAGAAAGAATTTACAATTACTAATTTTCAAAAGGAAATTAAGCAAAGAGAAAGATGGCAATTCTCTTCATTTGACACCAGGGAAAATTTATTTTAAAAATATGATATATATATAAAATATATGTCATATATATTTATTTCTATATTTTTTGATATATAAATAATACATACACATTATATATAAATCATTTAGATATAACAGATATATCATATATATATATTTATTCTTATTCAGGGCAGCACAATGATATGGTTTCCTTTTATCATGTCTTAAATATATATATAGGGGAATGCTTCATCATTTTGTATAGCAGATGGCAAGGGAGGGCACACATCAAAGTGATAGCCAGTAAGAGGTCACCTTTCCTTTGCCATTTGGGGATTGTTATCTGCTTTTCCAAGATACTGTATCTACCAATGCCAAGCTTGATAAGAGTCTTGAGATGTAGTTCAGTCTAATCATAGATGGCACTAGACAAGACTGATCCAATGCATTTTATAACAGAAATGTGGCCACTATTTTGGTTAGGATGGTTAAGATAATGCTGCACTATAAAACTAATACTAGAGTTCTAGTAGATTAAAAACATTTTTTTTTTTTTTTTTTGCTTCTAGTTTGTGCTTTATTTGCCATTGCAATTGGCGTAAGGGCCTCATTCTGCACTAGCACTCAGGAACTCAGGGTCATGGAGACCCCTACAGTATTGTAGCTGTACTATCTAGAATATGTGGCCTCCTTTGTTTATGGCTCAGAAGAGATAGTTAAAGGGCCACAAGCCTTCTCTGATACTATCTAGCTTAGAAGTGAAATGAAGGCATCACTTCTAACTGCAGTTCTTTGGCCAGTGCTAGTCACATGGCCTCAGCTGAATCTTGCCTGGGATATGTAATGGTGCAGACTAGATGTGGAAGTGTCTTTTTCCCTCCTCAGGAATACAGCTGCTTTCCCAGGGACAAACCTCCATCCCTGGGCAGCCTGTGTACAATGACTTGGGACAGCTTGACGGGAGTGAGGGTAAAAGATTCCAGGCTCTTAATTTAATCTCAATATTTCTCAAGAGCCCTTATTGCTCCAGAGCTCCTCATAGGATAGCTGAGGCTATTATGCATCCTCTCTCTCTACTCACTCACCCCTTCGCCACAGGAATTGATCTGGCCTGCATTTTCCAATAAATTCCTTGTAAGCAAATCTTTAATTTACAGTCTGGTTCCAAGGGACCTTAACCTGTAGGCCACCATCTATATCAAAATAATCAGATTGCTTGTTAAAAATGCAAATGACTTGTCTTTATCCCAGGCCTGTTGAGTTAGAATATCTAGAAATGGAGGTTGGAAATCTGCATTATTAAAAAGCTCCCCATGCAATTATTTTTCTCATTAAAGTGACACTAACAATGACAGTTGTAATTACCTTGATTATTCATAAAATTGAATACTTGAAGTGGTGGGGGAAAGTTTTCTGAGAATTAAAAAACCTTGTGCAGGCTTTTGTGTCAAAATCATTTATGCTAACGTAGAAAAATGTTTACAAATGAGCTTCATAAGGGATAGTCAAAGAAACCACTTGCAGCAAAAAAGATTTGAGTCAACAAATCATGCCATGTCTGTTGTCAATTACAGGAGGGAGCCAAATTAACATATTTAACATATTTTTGATGCCTCAGATCCCTGCTGTCTAAAACTTCCTACCTTAGCCACTTCTTTTCTTTGAGCTTCTAGAATTATAAACCTGAATTGCCAGTTGCCATTGCTGAGAAGGCAAATGAGGTTTTAAAGCTATTAGGCCACTTTGAGACTGATACTATTGAAGTGGACATACAACTGAAGTCTTTCTTTCACATTAGAGATAAATTACTACTTCCCTTCTTGTTCAAATCTTGCTGGAAACTCCAGAAGTCCTCAATGTATCAAGCATTGAGCCATGAGACACTGCCTTACAGGAAGTGAAAGGGAAAATGTGTGCCCCATATACATTTACCAGAATATCCTCATGTATTTTAAACCCAGTAGAAATGATAATGTAAGCTCTATGATCAAAAGATATGACTATATATAAAGCCCCATGTCACCCAATCTGTTCACACACCATTGTCGACACTCATAACCCTGCCCAGCTGGGAACACAACAGTTATGTGGGTCCAGGAACCAAGGGCTGATTAAAAATGGTCCTATTGCATAAAACAAGGCCAAAAGACTGTTTGCACTGTACCATAATGACTACTGTAAAACAAATAACCTGTACTTATTCAAAATTTTATACATTTTATTCATTGATTTTTACATTAATTTTCTAAAATATTGCATTTAGTTATTGCTTTCTTGATTATTCTGTTTTCTGTTAACCCTGAAATTTTGTGCCCAAGGTGAGTACCTCACTTTAATCTTAGCCCTACCATGAGGGATCATTGCTTTTATATACTGGCACTCAATTATACATATGAGTAGCCGCACATTTTGAACGTTTGCCTTATTTAAAAGCCAGAGTGATGCAGTAGAAAGAACATTAAATTAGAAAGGACAAAACGTGAGTAATAGTTCCATCTCTGGAGCATCTTAGTGATGTGAACTTGGAAAACCATAGACTCATTTATCTTTAGCTTTTATCTGGAGTGGAAATAAGTACAATGTAACGCGTTTGTTAACCTCAAAGTGTCCTTGTGAGAATCCAATGACTTAATTCCTGTGAAAACATTCTGAAAAAATAGGATCTTTTTAAATGCATGTAAATAATGACATTGAAACAGCGTTTGTTGCTATTTTTATAGCACAGTCTTTGGAAAGTTTTTGATAAATATATAAGTGGAAGAAATGCATTCCAGTTAGATGACCCAGTTGTTGCTAACTAAAACATTTTTCTTCTCATCTCAGTCATTACTCCCTTCTCCAAATCCATGTATTCCCAATTCTCCTTATTTATTTGTACCATTGAAAGCTAGGGTTTGGGTGGCAGTACTAGAGCAGTGATTTTCAAGTGCAGTTCCCTAACCAGCAGATAAGTATCACCTGGATCTTGTTAGAAATGCAAATTTGCAGACATCCAATAAACTCTGGGGTTTGGGCCAACAATGTGCATTTTAACAAGCCCTCCAGGTGATTTGGAAGCCTGCTAATGTTGAGAGCCACTAGATCAAATGAAAGGAATGAAAGAGCGGAAGATCCGTCTGCCAAGTGCTTTCTCCAGAACCAGAACTTTTATTTTGTTGGTAGAATTCTCCTAAAATCACTTTTTGCCTTTACCATTTTATCATTAATTTCTAGGCCACATATTTTTTCTTCCTTTTTTTAATTGTGTAATTTAAGAATCTCTCTTCTCTCCCCTCCTCCTGCCCCCCGCCCCCCAGCCCCCCATGGAAACAGATGTTAGGTAAGAATCACCTGGAGTACTTGAGTGAAAGTAATTATTACTGGCTCCTGCCTAGTATCATTAGCTGCTATGGAATCTTTAACAGAAACGTCCATACTGATGACAATGAAGCCATTTCTGGACCATAATTTGAGCTGTGCAGTAATATGGTTTGACTTTGTGTTCCCACCCAAATCTCATCTTGAACTGTAATCCCATAATCCCCACTTGTAGTGAGAGGGATCAAGTGGGAAGTAATTGAATCATGGGGGTGGTTCCCACCATGCTGTTCTCGCGAGAGTGAGTGAGTTCTCATGAGATCCGATGGTTTTATAAGCCCTGGCATTTCCCTTGCTGGTGCTCATTCTCGCTCCTGCTGCCCTGTGAGGAGGTGCCTTCTGCCATGATTGTAAGTTTCTTGCGGTCTCTCCAGCCATTGTGGAACTGTGAGTCAATTAACTTCTTTTCTTTATAAATTACCCAATCTCAGGTATTTCTTCATAGCAGTATAAGAACAAACTAATGCATGCAGTTATTAGGGTAACGTTTCAAAAAATACGGATACAGGTAGAACTTAATCAGCTGCAATTCATCAATGCTTAATCAAGCTCTAATTTTTCTAAATGTGCTTGTTCCATAAGTATTTCAATTATCAGAGACAAAATTGACAGGTTAAACTGAAGATTGAACATAAGCTACTATCTTTACTTCCTTCTAAAGCTACACTTACATGAAAATAAGTGGATAACAGAGACACACTTTCATAAAACAAAGTGTGATCTTATGACATAATCAGCAATACGTACTTGATCTTCATCCTATTTCCTAGCACAGAGCTCGTAACATCCTTGAAGTTTCCTGACGGGTGTGAGGAAGGTATTTTGGTATTCCTAATAAGCCACTTTTTTCACCCCTATTTATGCCAATTAGGTGACTCTTGGTGAGCCCGTTAGAAAGCTTCAAGATACAGGCTGATTGCCAGAAGAACCAACTATGAGATTAGAAGTTTGGAATTTTCAGACCTGTTTTTCGGTTTCCCCTCCCCTTGCCTCTCTGGGGGCAGAGGGACTGGAAATTGAGTTTGTTAAAAATGCACTCTTTGAATGAAGAGACTCCCCAAACAGGCTTTTTGTGAGCAACATGACTGTTTATTCACCTGGGTGTGGGTGGGCTAAAGCCGAAAAGGGCGTTAGCAAAGGGCAGTGAGATAGATAGGAGTTGGTTTTATAGGTTTGGGGTGGGCAGTGGAAAGTTACAGAGTAAGATCAGTTACAGTGGTGGGGTAGGGGCAAGGAGTATACGTTACCATAAGTTTAGTTACAATGGCGGATGGGATAAGAGTAGTTAAGATGGTAGGGTGGGGTGAGGAGTAGTCACATTATCATAATAACAATTAAGATGGCAGGGTCGGGTGAGGGGCTTGTCACTTGTCGGGGAAGCTCCGCTGGCCAAGTAGGGACAATGGCAAATGCGAGGGGGGGTGGGGGCAGTGGGAGACAATCAGCCAAGGCAAGCCGGACTTCAGACTTTCAGGCTCCAGGCTTGCATATGGAGACCTGACAGAGTTAATCAAAAATGACCCATGATTTAATAATCAATCTTGCCTATATAATGAAGCCTCCATTAAAAACACCTAAAGAATGGAGTTCAGAAAGTTTCCAGGTTGGTGCTCAGAGGGTGGTGCACTGCAATTCATGGGCACAGACCAGATGCTCCTATACTTGGGACCCTTCTGGACCTCACTGTATTTACCTCTTCATCTGACTGTTCATTTCTATTCTTTATAATAAACCTGTGATAGTAAATAGTGTTTTTGCTGAGTTCTGTGAGCCATCCTAGCAAATTATCTAAACTAAGCAAGAAGTCATGGAGACCCCTGACCTTGTAGCCAAGTGGGGCAGAAGTGTGGATAACCTGGGGACCCACTACTTGCAATTGGCCTCTGAAGTCAGGGCAATCTGTAGCCTGAGATTTTAAACATGTGGAGCCCAGTGCTTACTCTGGGTAGTTAGTCAGAATTTAATTAAATTGTAGGACACCCAGCTGGTATCAGAGAATTGGTTGGTGTAAAGAAAAAAAAAACTCCATACTTTGGCATCAGAATTGATGTTATAAAAGTACTTCAGAGAAGGCTTCACTACATTTAACAAGTCACCAAGGGAGCAGACAGGAAGAATTTAACATCTCTGTAGTTTGGGAGTGAAGGCTGAGCCAGCCATTCTCACCAGATAAGTCCCATCCTGTTCTGGGGAGAGGTGTGAGGTTATCTCTAAGAAGGCTGTAGTAAATTAAATGAAGAGTGTTGATACCCTAAGGGCAGTAAGCCAACCTGAAGACCTAAAACCAGGGGTAAGGAGTCTGCTGAAAACACACATTCCATAGCAAAATGTTTCAGCCTTTAACCAATGGGTTTGGCTATTGATCTAAACAAAAGTCGTTCAGAAGGTGACTTTGTTCCTCATGGGAGAAAATTCGTTCTGGGTCAAAACAGTCTTGCTTTTATCTTTCGTGAGTTAGATACATCACAAATAATCCTACTCAGATAATGGGTGGATAATTAGATTTTGCTCAGAGAAGGCTCTGAAATGGGTCAGGAGAATACTTGGAGTACACACAGTGTGCATTAACTCTTAGGCTACTCTATTAGGCTGAAATTTTACTCACTGTTCTATTTCCAAATCTTATTTAGCCATACTGCTATTATCAAAGTATCAAAGGCATTCCTCTAATAAAAAACCCAACAACTTTGGACTGAATGCCGTGGCCAGTGCCTGTACTCCTGGTATGTCGGGAGGCCAAGGTGGAGGATCACTTGAGTCCAGGAGTTGGAGACCAGCCTGAGCTACATAGTGGGACTTGGTCTCCACAAAAATAAAAATTTAAAAATAGCTCATTGTGGTGGCACATGACTGTAGTTGCAGCTACTCAGGAGGCTGAGGCAGGAGGATTCCTTGGGCCTGGGAATTCGAGGCTACAGTGAGGTATAATTATCAGTGCACTTCACCCTGGGCAAAAGAACAAGACCCATCTCAAAACAAAACAACAGCAACAACATTAAAATGCCCCATATTCCATATTTAAACATAAGTCCGTCTGTTATCAAATTCTAAGGGAATGTTTAAGTCCAAGGACTAAATTCCTATGTACGAACTCCTTTTTGCTTAAAGCGACATGGTGCTAAATTGCTCAGTGAAGGATGAATATGTTGAGCCTTCCATCTTGCACATGCCAATAACTCTGGTAGTGTGCTACTGCAGGTTGCAGCACGTTCCTTCCCAACTCTGTCTCCAGTGACATTACCTTGATTAAATTGTCAAAAATTAGATGATTTGCAGGATGGAAATTGTCAAATGCTGTAAATTGGGGTGGTTTTATTTTTTTATTCCTGAGAGAAGTTAACAGCACAATTAATTTATAAAACTCTATGTATAAAATTTCCTTTGCTGAAAAGTACTTTTTTTGTGTGTGGGGAGGGAATTGGCTGCATAAAAATAGTCTATGTATTGCAGAGTACTGTAAACATAGCCTGTTTTTAAAAATATTCCTTTTTACAGATATTTCTTGTTGCTACTGGCCACAAGTAAGGTAAAAGACATGTAATTGTTCACTTCCATGATAGGGTAGTGGGGAGAAAATGTATCCTTAAAGGCAATAGCAGAAATAACCAGAAAAAGTACAGCCTGCAAGCATTTCCACAGGCAGTGATGGAGAATGAAGATGGTGACCATAATCTTAGCCAAGGCTAAGATCTCATTCCAATAAAACTCCATTTTTAGAAATTCCTGGCATTCAGCTGTCTCCTCACCTTAAATTGGTCCTTTCTTTTATAACTTAACCTTTTTAATTTCCCACATACTGACATGCTTTCTTGAAATCATGAGAGTCGATAATTGTGAGTTTATTTATTTTCCTGCTTTATGAAATGTTTTCTGAACACAACAAGCTCAAATGTGAGCATTGGTGCCTTTACAGAGCACTAACCAGCTAAACTTTATTTACTAACGTGACAATTAAGAGATTAAACAATTGAGATCTTCTAGCATCCTGTGAAAAAATATCTAGTGTAATAATCATACATTCCACAGAATGTTAATTTTGAGAAATATTAAAAGGAAGTGGAGATGCTGAGTTAAATTATTTTAGAGTGTATTTTATATTACAAAGAAGCTACAATGTGTAAAACTTAGGGATATAAGTGTTTTTAATTTGAAGACTTCGTTAATTTCACCACGCTTCTTTATATTGTATAAATTAGAATTTTATTCTTCCGGAATCTGGCAAAAATGATGTTTCTGATCTCATGATCTTCTTCTGTGCTGCAGAATATTATGATGCATTCAATTTATTGAAAAAAAAATACATTTTAAATGCCATGTAGGCAGATGAGATCATTTGTGGATCTGTCCTTATTCTTACTTAGATTAATGGTTGGCATGCCCTGATGTAGAAGAGCATGTGCATGTACATGTATAGCGTTGAGGCAGAGGATAGGTTTATGACGTTAGTGCCTTTATGTTACATATATGATTGAAAATGGATCATGTCTCCACGAGCTATTTGTTACTACAGTAGCCATACATCCATACATGGCAGTTCCTATAAAGAAATTACTAATTTTTCTTTTTAGTCCTTTGATCTTTGGGTATTCTGGAATCTGTGGTGGTCTGGAAGATCATAGCCGGTGTCATTATATGGCATAGGCAATGTTACCCGGTATAGCACTTACTACACTAGCTCTTGCCAAGAAAACTCCCCTCTGTGTTTTTATTTTTCTAACAAAGCTTTAAGCAGAAGTCCATTTTGAAAACATTATAAATAAATCTGTCCTCCTTAAAACAAAATGATAGTCGTCAGAATTTGTTACCCATCATCGAAGTCTCCCATCAATCTTTGGCATCTCCTAGCTCATTAAATCCCTGGGGCTTAAGAGGTGTGATTTGTAATCTACAGATCTAGAGAAATCTCACTTTAAGAATGGGAGAATGGAAACTCAATGAAGCAAAGAAATAAACAGGAAGTTTAAAAGTATTTTTTCTTTACTAGTTGCTTTTCTCATTGCTATGGATTCTCATACATGGGGGTAAAGATGGGCTCTGACTGTGTTAATAACCAGAAGGCTTTATCCTCTCCACTAGACTAAACTTTAGACAGCCTTTTCCCTGACTCTAGCCCTAACCTCCCTTTATCTTAGATAATTTACTTTAGAAAACATATAATTGTAAATCCTTTCTCTGCCCCTTTGAAATGTAAATCTTTTTAAAAGCCTCTGGCCGGTGTTGCAGCCCAAAACTGGTCAGGAACCTGGGGGTCATCCCTTTGAAATAAAGTCGTGTACCACATAATGACACTTTGGTTAATGACAGATCACATTTATGACAGTGTATGTGATACACTGATTTTCCCGTCCCTGTAAGATTTATAAGGGACATGAAAAATTTCTATCACCTGGTGAACATTTTTCCTATCATCATGTGGTACCACAATTTATTTGTTTATAAATGTAATGAAGCCTAAGTTTATAGTGTTTATAAAGTCTACAATAGTATAGAATAAAGTCCTGAGCCCTCACATTCACTCACCACTCACTCACTGACTAACCCTGAGCAACTTCCAGTCCTGCAAGCACCATTCAAAGGAAGTACCCAATACCTGTGTACCATGTTTTTATCCTTTATAGCATATTTTTACTGTACATTTTCTATGTTTAGACATGTTCATATATACAAATACTTACCACTGTGTTATAATTGCCTGAAGTATTCTCTGTAGTAACATGCTGTATGGGTTAGTAGCACAGGAGCAATAGGCTACATAGGCTACACCTTACAGCCTAGGTTTCTAGTAGGCTATACCATCAGTGTTTGTGTAAGTACACTGCATGATGTTTGCACAGAGAGAAAATCACATAATGCACTTCTCAGAATATATCCCCATCATTAAGCAAAGCATGACTATATAATTATCCAAGAAGACAGAGCCCCTATCTCCCAGTGTTTTTTTTTTTTTTTTTAATTCACTTATTTTACTTTAGGTGCATACTATATCTGGCATTTCTCCCCATGTTATCCCTCCCCACCCTCCCCTCCCTCCACACCTCCCCCCCACACCTGCCCCTCCTCACTTCCCACCCAGTTTTCCTGAGAAGGTAGAAACCTAACTTCAGAAGTCTCCTTACTCTAAGTTGTAAGACTACCTGTTTTTATGGAGATATGAGGAAGTTTACTTTTCCTTTGAGTAGAGCCAATTAGAAAGCACAGTGGCCTAAGACTCATTTCTCACGGCAATTCGTAAAAACTCTCCCACCCTTTGTTTTACAGGAATTCAGTTTGACTTAGTTTTGGCCTCTCCTACTGCAAGAGCCTTAAATAAAGTCTTCCTTACCTCTTTAACTTTGGCTAATGCAAATTTCAAGCCTGATTCTCCTACTTAACTTGAAATTCTTACAGATCTATAACATTAGGTCTATAAACTGAATGACTATAATAGTACCTAATTTCAGAATAATTCTGACAATCAAATGAGATAATATATAAAATGACGTTAGCACAGTACCTGGGTCAGAGTAAGTACTAGCAATCATAGTAATAGTACTGAATAATAAAGTAAGTACAATTATAATTAAGTACTATTAATAAAAATAATTGCTGTTATTGTTGCAATACAATTATAAGAGAAGACAATAAATGAACATTTTCCTCTCTATCTTGAAATGGTCCTATGTTCTACTATAATAATGCTATTATTACAAATTTTTCTCCTCTCATTGTAATGTGAACATCTGAGATTCATTATGCAATTAAGAAAATTCTTAACTATTTAGAGACACTTATCTTGTGAATTAATCTTTTCACCTTCTATATTAGACTTCACCCACACAAAGTTCCTTCTCTGACAATTAGCACTTCTTCTGTTTAGACTACCATTGCCAGCTTGCCAACACCTCTTCAAAGGAGACTGAGGAAAGGGAAAGAGAGAAAATCGAAAACTCTGAGTTTCCAGAGTTACTTTCAAAGCACTGAAATGAAGAGATGCTTAGGAAGGAGGATGGTTGAGTCTTTTGTCTCTTGATACATTGTCTGACTTTCTGCCCCTGATGGCTTCTGATGAGTCTAGCAGCTCTGACTCACAAAGAGGTAAATTTTGGTGAATAGAGGGGGCTTTTTCTTTTGAGTCGTGATCACTTGAAATCCAGTTTATTTCTGAAACCACATGCATTAAGAATTGTATAGATTGTCTCTAAAGTGGACCAGGCACCAAAGTTGGAGTAAATATGCTTATTTGACGAGATTTTTTTCAAATGGGCCCAATAGAACAAATAAAGAGCTGTTTTTCAGCTATGTCACAGTTCTGGTTCCTGGCTGAGAAGCCATAAGAATGCACAGATAGACGTTATAAGGCTGGATTAAATCTGTATTTTAACTATAACATTTCACAATTGCTGAAATTAACAACAAATATTTACTTAAAAATCAATTTACATAGCAGTTTTTTTTGTTTGTTTGTCTTAAAGCCTGTTAGCCAACACTGCTAACCAGAACCTGATAGGAGTAAGTAAGGTGTGTAGACATCCCTGGGTAAGATTGCAATCCTGAAAACCATTTCAATGTCCTCCGTACGCCATCTTTGTTCTAACTCCATATTTGAGTTTTATTGAAAAAGGCAGCCTGTCAGAGATTAGGACTGGAGAGTAAGTAATCTATTTCAGCTTCACTAATTTTTTTCCCTTCAGAAACATAAAAAATACATCAAAGAAGAATTTTTGTCACTGTTTTGCCTTTTGATCCTTCCTAGTCAAAGACTAACATTAAAATGCATTTCACTTGGGTGTGCTAGTAAGATAAAAAATAATCACATAATATACAGGAAAAGTGAAAAAACAAAACAAAAAACAGTATTGAAAACTAACACACTTCTCAAAATATTGAACATAGTTCAAAAAAAGCAATGGATACTTCAGTCGGCCAGATAGGTCCTCAGGCAATTTCAGAGATGAGGTTCGGATTCTCAAGAGAGCCGGAAGACGAGAGCAAGACTGTCTTCCCATTTCTTCTGGGAATCCTTAATGCTCATCCCCTAGAGCCAAAAATGACTTTATAAAGGTTTTGAGGCCATGTCTTTCTCTGGAGAACCTTACTGTTCTTATGTAGTCTAAGGAAAAAGGTGCTGTGATGAAATTTTAGTTATTTATTAACATGAAAATAACGCAGTGGGGAAAAGTGAAATGTAGTGAACCAAGGAATCTTTTGCTTAAAAATAAAATAAAATTTTCCTGTTACAAGTCCTTACACAAAAGACTCATTGGCCTCTATGAAGTTTTAAACAAATCTTTGTGGAATGAAAGAATATGCTCTTAAGTTGTAGTTATAGAACCACTCAGACTTGGAGGGGTGTAATTAAAGCTTATTCAATCATTTGTGCCAGTCAGAGCCAGTCTCCTTGTGGAATGTGAAAATGAATTCTGTATGGAGAGAGAATAATAACTGGCTAAAATTTGTGAAGTGTTAAACCTATTTTAAACAGTTGTTAGAAGTTACCCAAATGAGAAATCATAGTTGATCTCTGCTGAAATAACCATCAGCTTAGGTATTTTTTAGAACGCAGACACATATGTTTTGAATATAATTATAAATTGTGTTAATTCATTATTTAACACACAGTGATGTCGTAATATCCCTTTACAAATTTAGTTTTTTGTGGATTCATGTATAAGTTTAATTATAAATAACAATGTTTAGCATTCACTTTACAAGGTTGATAGCATGATCTCTGTATTGCAGGAAGTATTTTAAAATCAAATCCAGTGGTATATTTGCTTAAAATAATCTTCTGTGTTCTTCTTCTGCAGTTCAGATAATTTTATTCATAAATCGGTGCTTATAAATGCATCTACTAAAAGTCTCTGAAGAGACAGGAGTTAATGAAATCAAGAATAGTCAACCATATTAAAATCTTACTTTCTTTTTCTAAAAACACACTATTAAAAACATTTTTATTTTATTATATTTACAATATTCCTTTTTTTTATGTCATTTAGCATCAAACCCCTTGAAAGTCAAGACTTTACAACACACTTTTTCGTGCCATGTTCTTATTATCTGTACACTTGGATATATTCATGTTTTTATTCAATCTACATTTATTGGATGTCTGTTTGCCAGAGTTTATGCTACATGTTGGATATAACTAAATTTTACAAATTATTCAGCATTATATTCTATAACTGATGTATAACTTCTTCCTTTTCAAATAATATTCACTTTTGAGCTTTTGGAAATCATTTTTGAGCCTGTCAAGCCTATGTTCTTTATCTTAACCTCTACCAAATTTTTATATCTACATTTGCAACTATTAACACAACTTTCTACAGGTATGAAGGGTAGTACAAAGTAAATGTTCTTTTAAATCAAATTTATCACCTAATGTAAGATCTGTCTTTCATAAATTTAAGATACAGGGTCATAGTGCTACCCAGCAACCCTCCTCTATTTCCCCCATCTCTTTCACTTTTACCACCTCCTGGACATCTCCTTTCCCTGTCTTCTATCTTCAGAACGTTTCGCTTTCATGTTTAGCTCTCAAGTGTGTTTCTTGTTTCAGCTAATAAATGTACTCTGCCCTCGACATAGTTGCTTAAATCAGTAGCATTCCTCTGTGAGCCCCTTCCTCCATTTGAGCATCGGATCTTTTCCTTTTTACCAAAAGACAGTGCTTCAGAAACTTTCTTATCTATCCTGCAGTATCACATTTTCCTTCTCTATGTGAGCATATCCATCAACCTAAAATACTTCCGTAAATTTTCATCTCTAAAGGATAAACAAAAAGAGCCTCCCTTGATCCAAGTCATCCTTAGCTATTTTTCTACTCTCTTTTTCAACAAAGCCTCTTTAAAAAGTCATCTACATTTTCTATCTCCAATTTGTTTTCTTGTATTCTTTATTTAATAACTAAGTGCTGACTTAACTCACTGGGTAACCAGGATATTACTGCGAATAAAAGGAAATGCTATTGATAATGATTGAAGTTTAGTGCAAACCAGATATACTATATACTCTTTTAACTTCATTTCATTTTACTTTTCTAGAAAAAAACATTGTGGATGCCTATTAGTTGTAAATATTTACGGGGTACATGTGATATTTCGATAGAAGCATACAATGTGTAATGATTAAATCAGGGCAATTAGGATATCCAGCACTTCAAGTACTTATCATTTCTTTGTATTAGGAACAGTCAAATTCCACTCTTTTATTTTGAAATATACAATAAATTAAATTATTAACTATATTTGCCCTATTATGCTACAGAAAACTAGACCTTATTCTAACTGTACTTTTATGCCTATACTGTCACATTTCTATCCTCTCTGTCTACTTCCCTTCCCAGTCTCTAGTAATCATCATTCTACTCTCTATCTGAATGAGTTTGATTTTGTTTATAGCTCCTACATAGGAGTGAGAACATCTGATATTTGTCTTTCTGTGTCTGACTTATTTCACGTAATGTAATGTTCTTCGGTTTCACTATGTTGGTGCAAATAACAGGATTTCATTTTTTTTTTATGTCTGAGTAGCATTGCGTTGTGTATATACACATTTTCTTTATCCATTCATCCCCTGCTTGACACTTAGGGTGATTTCATATTTTGGCCATTGTGAGCAGTGCTGCAATAAAAATGGAAGTGCAAATATATCACCAATATACTGATTTCCCTTCTTTCCCTCCTACCTTTCTTTTTCTTTCTTTTATTTCCTTTTCCAGTATATCCTCCAATATACTGATTTCCTCTCCTTTCTCCAATATACTGATTTTCCTTTCTTTCCATATACTTATTTCCTTCCTTTATATTTCCTTCTAGATATGTATATCTGGAGAAAAGAAGGTGTATATATATATAATATTTAATATATATATTATATTTAATATTATATATATTAAAGTATATATAAAAAATAAATTTTTGTGATTAGTCCTTTGTCAGATGGCTAGTTTGCAAATACTTTCTCCCATTCTGCAGGTTGTGTCTTCCCTTTCTTGACTGTTCCTGTGCTGTACAGAAGGTTTTTAGCTAGTTGTGATCCCATTTATTCAATTTTGCTTTGGTTAGTATGAACATTTTAACCATATTGATTCTTATAATTCATGTTCGTAGGATATCTTTCCATTTCTTTGTGTCCTCTTTAATTTCTTTCATTAATGTTTTTTAGTTTTTATTGCAGAGATCTTTCATTTATTGGGTTAAGTTTATGCTAAGTCATTTTATTTGTAGTTACTGTAAATGGTTTCTTTTTCTAATTGTTCATTGTTGACATATAGAAATGCTGCTAATTTTTGTATCCTGATATTGTATCCTGAAACTTTATTGAATTTGTTTATGAGTTCTATTTGTTTTTGGTCGAGTCTTTAGAGAGTTTTCCAAATATAAGATCATATGGTTTGCAAACAAGGATAATTGGACATTTTTTTTTCAGTTTGAATATCTTTTATTTATTTTTCTTGTCTAGTATAATTGTCCAATGGGTTCATCTTGCCTGTTGCTGACATATAGCCAATTTATCAAGATGGAGATTGCAATAGAAAGAGTTTTATACACATAGAGCTGGTTAAGAGGGAGACTGGAGTTTTATTATTACTCAAATCAGGCTCCCGCAAAATGTTGAGGGTTTTTCAAAGATAGTTTGGCAGCGGCCGGGGGTTGCCCAGGAATATGATGTAAACAGAGGTGCGGAAAATGGTTCCAGTGTGCTGAGTCCACTTCTGAGTGGGGGCCCACAGGTGGGTAATCCGGTTCTCAGAAATGCCAAAGCCTGAAAAGACATTTCAAAAGGCCAATCTTAGGTTCTATAATAGTGATATCTGCAGGAGTAACTGGGGGAAGTTGCAAGTTTTGTGACCTCGGAATCATAGCTGGTAATCAGTTATGACTACCTCTTAGCGGAATAGCTCCTCTCATTCTCCTAACCCGGTGGTCTCTCATTAGTTTTACAAAGGCGATTTAGTTTTGGGAAAGGGCTATTATCATTTAAAATATAAACTAAATTGCTCCCAAAGTTATCTTAGCCCAATTCCAGGAATGATTAATGGCAGTTTGAAGGTTAAAGGCAGGTAAGGATTTGTTAGGTCAGATCTCTTTCGCTGTCATAATTTTTGGAAAAGTGGTTTCACTCGGACTCCCAGTACTACTGACATCCTTTTATTAACCCAATTCAGTGAGGCCTTATCCATATTACTCCCTCAAATTGCTATTATAGAATTAAATATAAACCTCTGCAATGCTAAAAATGATAATTTTTTTTTAGACAGCATCTCGCTCTGTCACGAAGGCTGGAGTCCAGTGGCTTGTTCTTGACTCACTGGAACTTCTGCTTCCTGGGTTCAAAGTCATTCTCCTGCCTCAGCTTTCTGAGTAGCTGGGATTACAGGCATGTGCCACTGCATCCGGCTAATTTTGTATTTTTAGTAGAGACGAGGTTTCTCCATGTTGGTCAGGCTGGTCTCAAACTCCTAACCTCAGGTGATCCGCCCACCTTGGCCTTCCAAAGTGCTGGGATTACAGGCATGAACTACCATGCCCTGCCTGATGTTGAATACTTGGCCCTCATCTTACTTGGCCTATCAGCATCATTTGCCACTGTATCACTCATTCCTCCTAGAAACTCTTTTTTCCTTTGTTTACTTAGCTTGCAGGACTTCACATGGACATGGCTTTCCTCTTCATTCATTAGTCATTATTTCTCAGTCTCACTTGCTGGTCTCCTTTTTTTCTCTCTGACCACCTTAGCCTTGCAGTATACCAGGACTCAGTTCTTGAAATGTGTCCCATTTCTACTTACCTTCACTTCACTGGTAAGTCTTTCCTATAAAATGAATTATCTCTATGCTGTCACTAAGATTTTGCTAATATATATTCGAAAACTTTTTGTTGCAAATCCATGAGGTACTTAACTATATGTTATAAGACATAAACTAGAATAGTCTTACATTTACATGTCAGGAAAAGGTATTTCCCATAAACAATCTAAAAATGCTGTATTTTCAAATTCAAGTGACGTAAAAGACCTTGAGTTTTTTCAAAAAGTATTTAGGTACTTGAGTCAAGAGAATTCTTTTGAAGATATTTTTCTTGTTGAAAGCAGCTCAAAATAGATGAGATTTAATTTACCTCTCCTGACAGAATTTTATTGGTATTCAACAATTGTGCAATATTTGTCAGAGGACTGGGCTATTCCAGGAACAAATGCTTTAGGGCATGCAATCAGTCAGTGTCATCAGATACAGTGCACAGCCCCAGAGTGACAGTGCCAATCAAATTGGTGACTCCTGGGAGATGAAGGAAAGGAGGCAAGCGAGTGCTCCTGAGTAGATACTTGCAGGAGACTTCCTCATGCTGCTTTTAGGCAAACACAGTATTGCTTTTCTGGCAGTACTGCCTGCTTGAGTCTTCTCAAGCAGGTGTAACAAAATACCATACCCTAAGTGGCTTAAACAGACATTTATTACTCATGGTTCTGGAGACTAGAAATCCATGAGCTGCATGACAGTGATGTTGGATTCTCAGTAAGGGCCCCCTTCCCAGCTTTCAGAAGGCCGTATTCTCCCTGTTTTCTCACGTGGTGGAGAGGGGAATCTCTGGCATCTCTTCCTCTTATAAGGCCACTAATCCCATCATTCAGACTCTACCCAATGACCTCATCTAAACCCAATTACCACCCAAAGGCCCCATCTTCTAGTACTATCACACACTAGGAGTTAGGACATTAAGTTACATTTTGAGACTTACATACTTTCAGGCTATAATTGCTATTGCTTCTTTTGGACAGACTTCCTCCAGAATCCATAATGCATTGAGTGAAAATTTTCTGTAGTACATTAGGGTTACCAGTGACCAAAGAGATAGATTGAATCAGCATACAATTAATATCTAAGTTCGGTTCTAGCACTTGCACTCTGCTGTATAAGAAAGTCTCTTAACTTCTTACCCTCAGCTTTTTAATAGGTAGAATAATGGAGTTGGGTCACAGGACCTTATGGCTTCCTTCCAACCCTAAAACACCAAAACTTTATGATAAAAACAAGCTTCTCTCTTTTATTGAAAGAAACACGTTAATTATTTAATAATTTGAAACTAGACTCTCTTATATATTGCTTTGCAATTGAAAATCTTTGCACCAAAAAAATCTGTAAAACACATTTTCACTTCCCCTGTAGTTCAAATTTAGCAATGAGCAAATTCTTCGTCAATTTGCCTCATGGATTTCCTTCCTGAATATCACCTCATTTCATTCTGAGTATTTAGTTTAAGTCAGATTCCAACAGATGAATCATCTTCCTTAGCTCTTGGTTTCCTCATGACTTCTAATTTATGAATCTTCATTGGAATCTGTACTTGACTTACATGTATCTCCTATATTTAGCTCAAGTTCAATGTGGACTAACCACATCTGGTCTCCAGAGCTGCCAGATCTGACCACTGGCACAAGTCTTTCCAACTGATAAGGAGCTTCACTTGACTACCATCAGCTGAAAGCACAGTCCAAATGTTCTCAGCTCTCTGACTTGGCACCTGGAACTGTCCCCATTACATTTTGGTATGACATGAGTTGGTGTCACTTTCTGAATACCTTGAAAGAAATTCTTGAATTCTAAAATGTGCCAGAAAGTGTAGCATTTCTAAAGCATAATAAATTTAATTTCTTATTTATAATAGAAAGTAAATAATGCAATAAAGTAATATTTAGAATTACATAGCACTGTTAGAACCACACATTTTCGGGAGAATAAATATGATTTGGGATCCACCTTTCCATTGCTACAATCTGTGGGAAGTATGTTAACCAGCTCCCATGCCAGTCTCGAATCTATCTGACCATAGTATTAACTGCTGTGCTTTGGATATACTTGTTGAGTGTATGCCCAAAATGTTTTACTTTTTGTTTCCAAATGAATTATGTTTTTTTTGTAGAAGGCATAAAAATGTGTGCAAATCAATAGTAAGCATATAATATGTAAGTAGTTTTGATTATGGGATTTTACACAATTAGGGTAGAAACATTGATGTCTTTGCCACCAAATCAACCACGTCTACAGTGATAAATATGGTAAAGTTGATTGCAATAGTTTGGGATTTGAAAAGCCTTAGAACTGAGGAGTGCAGTTGCGACATAAACAAGTATTGAAGTTATTTTTATTTCAATGACAGCATTAGGGTGGAATAGAAACCCTTGAAAGAGGAGGAAGTATAGTGTGACAGGAGCACAGACAACCCTTTCACCCGCCCTGCAGCATTCCACACAGTGTCCTATCTCCTGATTCAGAGGCCAGATGTGGGTATTAGTCAGCCATGTGTGGCTTGTGCAGTATGTCAGTTCTAATGTACTTGGTGGAGAAGGGATTTATTTTTACACTCTTCTCCCTAAAAGTCATTAATAATTAATTAACCTTTAGTGTCCTTTAGGGCACATTCAAAGAGCAGTTGTGAAGACTGACTGAAAACACTATGAAATTTAGCTCATGACCATCTCAAAACAGCTTATATATGAGCTTTTTATTTTGACAGAGTTTTCCATTAAAATTCATAGGAAGAAAGAGACAGACAAAATGTTTGTGGGTTTTTCTGAATGGAAATACCATTAGAGAATGATCTCAGCTATGGAAGAAACTACTCTAAAATTCTGGAAAAGTCATAAACATCATTTTTCCTTGTTCTTATTTCTCCAGCAAAAATAGGAAGGTTAGTCAACATTTTCAAAGGTAGTCAGTGACAAAAAGCCTTTTTATTTTTGATGAATTGGAAAATTACTCTTTTACTTCACTAAATTTTTTTTATAACAGTAGCTAAGCCATGTATCTCTGAGGTTTAAAAGAAATCCAGTGCTCATATAACCTTTAATAGTCTCCTCCAAGCAATTTTTGATGAGTAATAATTTCCAAGAAAAATGAGCCTATTTTTTAAGAAATTTCTTAACCTAAATACAGGCATACCTCATTTTAATGTGCTTCTCAGATATTGTATTCTTTATAAATTGAGGACTTTGGCAGCCCTGCTTTGAGCAAGTATATTGGTGCCATTTTTTTCAGCAGCATGTGCTTACTTGGTGTCCCTGTGTCACATTTACTAATTCATGTAAATATTCCTAATTGTTTCATTGCTATTATATCTGTTATGGTGATCTGTGAATCATGATCTTTGATGTTGTTATTGCAATTGTTTTGAGAGAACCATGAAATATATAAGACAGAGAACTTGATAAACGTGTGTTTATTCTGACTGCTTCACCAACCAGCTGTTTCTTCATCTTCCCCTCCTCAGGCCTCTCTGTTGCCTAAGGCACAGCAATATCAAAATTAGGCCAACTAATAACCCTACTATAGCCTCTAGGTATTCAAGTTACAGGAAGAGCTGCCTGTTTTTGACATTAAAACTAGAAATGAGGGCGATCCAAGATGGCCTAATAGGAATAGCTCTGGAGTGCAGTTCCCAGTGAGAACAATGCAGAGGGTGAGTAATCACCACATTTGCAAATGAGTTTTTACTACCCACAGACCAGGAGACTCCCGTGCTGAAAAGTGCCATGAGCTTCTAGCATGGTTGTTTCAGCTGGTGCTGCAGGTCTCCACACAAAAACTCATACAAATCTGGGGGGCCGTTTCCACTTGCGCCTGGGACACCTGGGATACAGAGCCACCCATTTATCTGAAAAAAAAAGGGGGCTGAAACAGGGAGCCAGGTGAACTGGCTTGGCGGTTCCCACTCCCACAAAGACCAGCAATCTGAAATGGTCTTGATTGAGAGTTTCACAGCAAGCACAGCTGGACCCGGGATGGTCCAGGTCAGTGGTGGGGAGAGCATAAGCCATTACTGAGGCAGTCCACCATTACCGAGGCAATCTGCCTTTACTGAGGCAGTTCACCGTTACTGAGGCAGACTGCCATTACTGAGGAAGTTCTAACTGGACCTCTGTAAACAAAACCACAAGGAAGTTCACACAGCAGCTGGGCAGAGCCCATGGCAGCTCAGCAATGCCTCTGCTGGCAGATTGTGACTAGACTACCTCCTTGCTGGGCAGGGCATCTCTGCAAAAAGGCAACAGCATGTCAGGAACTTATAAATAAAGCCTCACCTTCCCAGGACAGAGTACCTGGGGAAAAAGGCGGTTATGAGTTCCGCTGCAGCAGACTTAAACATACCTGCCAAGTACCTCTGAATGGAACAACAGAGCTCCCAGCTCAGCACTTGAGTTCCTATAAGGGACAGACTGTCTCTTCAAGCAGCTTCCCTACCCCTGAATATCCAAAGAGACACCTCATAAAGGAGAGCTCAGGCTGACATCTGGTAGGTACCCTTCTGGGATCAAGATAACAGAAGAAGAAACCAGCAGCAACCCTTACTGTTCTGCAGCTGCCACAGATGATCCCCAGGCAAGTAGGGTCTGGAGTGGATCTCCAGCAGTCCTACAGCAGAGACGCCTGACTGATAGAAGGAAAAACTGAAAAACAGAAAGAAATAACTTCAACATCAACAATAACTACATCCACTCAGAGACCACATCCGAAAATCACCAACTACAAAGACCACAGGTAGATAAATCCATGAAGATGGGAATAAACCAGCACAAAAAGGATGAAAACACCAAAAACCAGAATGCCTCTCCTCCTCCAAGGGATCATAACTCCTCACCAGCAAGAGATCAAAGCTGGATGGAGAATGAGTCTGATGAAGTGACAGAAACAGGCTTCAGAACGTAGGTAATAACAGACTTCTCGGAGCTAAAAGAACATTTTCTAACCCAATGCAAAGAAACTAAGAACCTTGAAAAAAAGGTTAGATGAAATGCTAACGAGAATAAACAGCTTGGAGAAGAATATAAATGACTTGATGGAGCTGAGAAACGTAACACGAGAACTTTGTGAAGCATACACAAATTTCAGTAGCCAAATCAAGCAGAAGAAAGGGTATCAGAGATTGAAGATCAGATCAATGAAATAAAATGAGAAGGCAAGATTAGAGAAAAAACAGTGAAAAGAAATGAACAAAGCCTCCAAGAAATATGGGATTATGTGAAAACACCTAATCTACGTTTGATAGGTGTACCTGAATGTGAAGGAGAGAATGAATCCAAGCTGGAAGACACTCTTCAGGATATTATCCAGGAGTACTTCTCCAACATAGCCAGGCAGGCCAACGTTCAAGTTCAGGAAATACAGAGAACACCGCAAAGATATTCCTCAAGAAGAACAACCCCCAACACACATAATCATCAGATTCACCAGGGTTGAAATGAAGGAAAAAATGCTGAGGGCAGCCAGAGAGAAAGGTCGGGAAACCCACAAAAGGAAGCCCATCCGGCTCACAGTGGATCTCTGGGCAGAAACCCTACAAGCCAGAAGACAGTGGGGGCCAATATTCAACATCCTTAAAGAAAAGAACTTTCAACCTAGAATTTCATATCCAGCCAAACTAAGCTTCGTAAGCAAAGGAGAAATAAAATCCTTTATGAACAAGCAATTGCTGAGAGATTTAGTCACCACCAGGCCTGCCTTGCAAGAGCTCCTGAAAGAAGGACTAAACATAGAAAGAAACAACCAGTACCAGCCAGTCCAAAAATGTACCAAATGGTAAAGATCATTGACACAATGAAGAAACTGCATCAACTAATGGGCAAAACAACCAGCTAGCATCAAAATGGCAGGATCAGATTCACACATAACAATATTAACCTTAAATGTAAATGGGCCAAATGCCCCAATCAAAAGACATAGACTGGCAAATTGGATAAAAAGTCAAAACCGGGTGGAGAGATCCAAGATGGCCGATTAACAACAGCTCAGGATTGTAGCTCCCAGTGAAAGCGCAGAGAGCGAGTGGACGCCGCACTTTCAGACGAATTTTTGTTGCCCACAGACTAGGAGATTCCCAGCGGAGGAGCCACACGGGTCGCC
>CAUYLG010018058.1:0-22447 GCA_963573385.1 Cacajao melanocephalus
ACCATCCTGGCCAATGTGGCGAAACCCCTTCTCTACTAAAAATACAAAAATTAGCTGGGCATGGTAGTGTGCACCTATAATCCCAGCTACTTGGGAGGCTGAGGCAGGAGAATCGCTTGAACCTGGCAAGTGGAGGTTGCAGTGAGCTGAGATTGCACCATTGCACGCCCGCCTGGGTGACAGAGCGAGACTCGGGCTCAAAAAAAAATAAAATCCACGTAGGACTGAACCCACACAGTTCAAACCTGTGTTGTTCAAGGGTCATCTGTAAACCATCAACTGAAGTTTATGGCATATTTCGGGGAATGTAGAGATTCCAAGCCCCTCTTCCAGGTTACAGACCCTGGAGGGTCCCTGCGGTCCTGGAGACAAGGGTGTTGCGAGGGTACGTTTCTTTGGTGCCCATGGAATAGCCTTGCTTTGTGGATCGGGGGCCTGGTGGGGCCTTGTGGGCTTTGCAACCTCTGAGGGGCCTCTAGCTGTCTCTGCAAAAGTGAACAGCTTCCTGAAAGGGATCGTGGCTGGAGGCAATTCCCAAGACTTCTTTCCTCCTGGAGGAAAACCCCAGAGTGCATCTGAAGGCCCCACGCCACGCGCTTCTGCCACGACCAATCCCTTTGGGGAAGGTGCCAAGTCACCTCTCTCCAGGATGGTCACAGCTTTGGCACCATTTGAAGGAAGGTGAGACCCATACTCTACATTAGGTTTTGGACGCCACAGTTTTCACAACAATTCAACTTCCATCATCTTGTTGGAAACTCAGAGCAACCTTGTAGATGAAGAGGGTGGACGTTAACCCATTTTCCTGATGGGAAAACTGAGACTCATGCCCTGCAGTCATTTACCCAGAGCTCTGAAGCTAGCCAGGGGCGGAGGCCCGTTTTGCTGATTTGAGAAAAGAATTGAGGGTTTCTTAGAAAACTTGAGGGTTTCTAGTTTCTTGTTGTCTTCTGCTTATTTGCATATTCACCGTACTCAGAAGAGGCAGGTGATGGCTCTTGATATCTTAGAAATGGAAAACCATGTACTGAATTAGGAGCTCTTACCCAGAGGATGGGACTTTTTGGGGAAATCAGTGAACCCCTGAATGCACATTTGTGGGTTTGTTTTTTATTGTAGGTGGGTTTGTACAGTGTTCATCACTTTTTATCTTTTTTTCTCCCCCACCTTTTTTTAGAGGTGGGGGTCTCTCTCTGTCACCCAGGCTGGAGTGCAGTAGTGCAGTCATAGCCCTCTGCAGCCTTGAACTCCTGTGCTCAAGCAATCCTCCTGCCTTAGCCTCCTGAGCAGCTGGGAGTACAGGTGTGTGTGCCACCACACCTGGCTAATTTTTAAAAAAATAGAAACAGGGTCTCACTATGTTGGCCAGGCTTATCTCCAACTCCTGATCCCAAGTGACCCTCCCGCCTCGGCCTCCCAAAGTGTTGTTGGCATTCAGGTGTGAGCCACTGTGCCCGGCCCCCATCTGATTTTTATTTTATTATTATTTTTTGAGATACAGTTTTGCTCTTATTGCCCAGACTGGAGTGCAATGGCATGATCTCGGCTCACTGCAACCTCCGCCTTCCAGGTTCAAGCAATTCTTCTGCCTCAGTCTTCCAAGTAGCTGGGATTACAATCACCCACCACCATGCCTGGCTAATTTTGTATTTTTAGTAGAGACAGGGTTTCTCCATGTTGGTCAGCTGGTCTCAAACTCCCGACCTCGGGTGATCCACCTACCTCAGCCTCCCAAAGTGCTGGGATTATAGGCGTGAGCCACCACAACCGGCCCCCATCTGATTTTTAAAGAGGTCCTCAGACCCTCTAAAATGTTAGAAACCAGTTTTAAATCCTGTTTTTTCCTTCCCTGCTACACACACACACCCGCACACACACACACACACTCCCCTGCTGCGTAAATAATCAACATCAAATCCATGAATCCATTCCTTTCCCATTGGCTCTATCTCTTCCGTGGCAGAGGACACTCATGCCCTTTCCTGAAGAACAGAGTATCCAGTTGGAACAAATATAGAATGAAAATTTCCAAACGTAATAGTTGACAAGGATCGTAAACACCCCCGCCCCGTCACCCCTCTGCCCAGCGTCAACTCATCCACATTTTCCACCTTTGCCTCGTGGCTGTCTTCTTTTGCTCTGGAGAAGTGCTTGAGGGCAAGCTGGAGTCAGGATGCCATTTCACCCACATGCACCGCACGCCACTCTGTGTGGTGACTGACACGCTACGTATACTCCATGCCAAGGTCACTCCTGAGAAGATGAACAATGACCCCTCCTGTCCATCAGATCTTTCATGTAAGAGGCAACTTTTTTTTTCAAATAGTTTCTTTTCTTTTTTTTTTTTTTTTGAGATGGAGTCTCCCTCTTGTCACCCAGGCTGGAGTGCAGTGGCGTAACCTCAGATCACTGCAACCTCCACCTCCTAGGTTCAAGCGATTCTCCAGAGTAGCTGGGATTACAGGCACGAGCCACCATGCCCGGCTAACATTTGTATTTTTAGTAGAGATGGGGTTTAACTGTGTTGCCTGGTTTCGAACTCTCAACCTCAGATGACCCACCCGCCTTGGCCTTCCATAGTGCTGGGATTACAGGCATGAGCCTCCGCACCCAGCCCTTTTTCAAATAGTTTCGATCTAGGGTTGGTTGAATCAGCAAATATAGAAACTTCCAATATAGCAGGGAAGAAACAACTTTTATTTTATTTTTATTTATTTATCTTTAAAGAAAGGGCCTCACTCTGTCGCTCAAGCTGGAGTGCAGTGGTGCAATCATAGCTCACTGCAGCCTTGACTTCCTGGGCTCAAGTGATCCTGCCACATCAGCCTCCCAAGTAGCTGGGACTAGAGGTGTGCACCACCATGCCTGGCTAATTAAAAAAAAAATTTTTATTTTTAGAGATGGGGTCTCACTGTGTTGCCCAGGCTGGTCTCAAATTCCCGGCCTCAAGGAATCCTCCCACCTTGGCCTCCCAAAGTGCTGGGATTACAGGCATGTGCTGCTGCACCAGGCTGCAAGAGGCAACTTTTTTTTTTTTTTTTTTTTTTTTTAAGAGACAGAATCTCCCTCTGTTTCCCAGGCTGGAGTGCAGTGGCATGATCTCGGCTCACTGAACCTCCGCTTCCTGGGTTCAAGTGATTCTCCTGCCTCAGCTTTCTGACTAGCTGGGGTTACAAGCATTTGCCACTATGCCCAGCTAATTTTTGTATTTTTAGTAGAGACGGGGTTTCACCATGTTGGTCAGGCTGGTCTTGAACTCCTGACCCTGTGATCCACCCACCTCAGCCTCCCGAAGTGCTGGGATTCCAAGTGTGAGCCACTGTGCCCGGACCTTTTTTTTTTTTGAGACAGAGTCTCTCTCTGTCGCCCAGACTGGAGTGCAGTGGCTCGATCTCAGCTCATTGCAGGCTTTGCATTCCGGGTACAAGCGATTCTCCTGCCTCAGCCTCCCAAGCTGGAACTATAGGTGCGTGCCACCACGCCCGGCTAATTTTTGCATTTTTTAGTAGAGACGGAGTTTTGCCCTGTTGCCAAGGCTGCTCTCGAACTCCTGACCTCAGGTGATCCACCTGCCTCGGCCTCCCGAAGTGCTGGGATTACAGGCGTATGCGCCTGGCCAAACGAGGCAACTTTTGACTGCAACCCTGTTGCGTTTTGCTTCCAGATTATAAAGAGTCGTGTCCCCCTTTGTGGGAACCCTCCACCTTCTCCCCATCCAGCAACCCAGTTTGGACTCCTGTTCGCCTGGAATTCAAGGGCCCACATTGCCCGGTCCAAGCCGTGTTTCGGAAAAGGATGACGGATGATCGCCAGCCTCCTCTGAGTAAATGAAATCACATCTTCAAAGCCAGTTTTATGTAAAAGGACATTCTCGTCCTGGAACAGTTGTGGAAGGCTATTTTTAAAACTGTCCAGGAAGCGTCTGGGAAACAAAGAAACTGCCTCTTGAAATAATGGACTAAATATTTCTACCCCCTTATCAGATCGGATTCCTTTGAAACATGCTACTTTGTTTTTTGTTTTTTTGTTTTTTTTTTTCCCCAAAATTTTCCCCAGTAAAAGTTACTAGGACCTGTACAAATTGTATCATGAGCTGTTTTTGGAAAAACCTAAAGGGAAATGGAAATCCGATGGTTATCGCGAGCTTATTCCAAAGAGAGGACGTGATGTGGGCTTGCCTGGGTAGAGTCATATTTACGTTGAGTGGGTCTTTATTTTTATTATATTATAATTATTATTTTTGAGAGGGAGTTCTGCTCTTGGTGCCCAGGCTGGTGGAGTGCAGTGGCATGATCTCGGCTCACTGCAACTTCCACCTCTCAGGTTCAAGCGATTCTCCTGCCTCAGCCTCCCAAGTACCTGCAATTATAGGTGCCCGCCACCACGCCCGGCTAATTTTTGTCTTTTTAGTAGAGATGGGGTTTTGTCGTGTTGGCCAGGTTGGTCTCAAACTCCTGACCTCAAGTGATCCACCCGCCTCAACCTCCCAAAGTGCCAGGATTGCAGGCGTGAGCCACCGTGCCCAGCTGAGTGGCTCTTTCAATATCGTTCCTTGATTTGCTTTCTGGTTTTGTTTTGGGGACAGGGTCTTGCTCTGTTGCCCAGGCTGGAGTGCAGTGGTGCAAACATAGCTCACTGTGGCCTTGACGTCCTGGGCTCAGGCCATCCTCCCACTTCAGCCTCCTGAGTCGCTGGAACCACAGGCATGTGCCACCATGCCCGGCTACTTTTTAAAAATTGGCCAGGAGCGGTGTCTCATGCCTGTAATCCTAGCACTTTGGGAGACCGAGGTGGGTGGATCACCTGAGGTCAGGAGTTTGAGACCAGCCTGGCCAACATGGTAAAACCCTGTCTCTACTAAAATTACAAAAAATTAGCCAGGCATGGTGGCGGGCAGCTGTAATCCCAGCTACTTGGGAGGCTGAGGCAGAAGAATCGCTTGAACCCAGGAGGTGGAGGTTGCAGTGACCTGATATCGTGCCACTACACTCCAACCTGGAGGAACAAGGTAAGACTCTGTCTCAAAAAAAAAAATTATTCATGGAGATGGGGTCTCTCTCCGTTGCCCAGGCTGGTCAGGAACTCCTGGCCTCAAGCAGTCCTCCTGCCTCAGCCTCCCAAAGTGCTGAGGTTACAGGCATGAGCCACCACACCCAGCCTGATTTGCTTTCTGACTAACGTGCAGGGGTGCTCTCTATTTATGAACTTGGACTTAATGTCTGTGTTTTCTCATTTGGCCAAGGAGGTTGGACCAGACAGCCAGTGAAGACCTTTCTTTTTTCCTTTTTTTTTTTTGAGACAATCTCACTCTGTCACCCAGGCTGGAGTGCAGTGGCACTGTCTTGGCTCACTGCAACCTCCACCTCCCAGGTTCAAGCAATTCTCCTGCCTCAGTCTCCCAAGTAGCTGGGAATACAGGTGTGCACCACCACACCCGGCTAATTTTTGTATTTTTAGTAGAGACAGGGTTTCACCATGTTGGCCAGATTGGTCTTGAACTGCTGACCTCAAGCGATCCGCCCACCTTGGCTTCCCAAAGTGCTGAGATTACAAGTGTGAGCTGCCACGCCCGGCCCAGTGAAGACCTTTCTAACTCTAAAAGTCCTTAAGATGACCATTCAAGTCTCTAAAAAGACACATATTTTAGGATCTCACATAATAAAGAAAAATTGAATGAACGTTATTTTGTAGTCTCATCTTTATTTAAAATATTTTGCTCACTCTTGATAACCTTAATTTCATAGTTAAGGGGGAAAATGCTAGTTCAAATAACACTAATATACAGGCTGGGCATGGCGGCTCATGCCTGTAATCTCAGCACTTTGGGAGGCTGAGGGAGAAGGATCAGTTGAGGCCAGGAGTTAGAGGCTGGGGTGAGCTATGATGGCACCACTGCTCTCCAGCCTGGGCGACATAGCAAGATCCCAACTCTAAAAACAACAAAAAACTCCGCTGTATGTCTCAATAATATATCAACAATGTGTAATTAGATCAATATGTTATGTATCAATAATATATCTCATAAGCTTTTAAAACACCATTGCAAAAAATGCTAGTCTAATAAATGAGCAGTTCTGTGACTTTCCATTGGTTTTCCCATATTAACCGTCACCTGGGAGAGAGAGAGCGCTTTCTGAGGCCAGAAACATAAGGACTTTGAGATCCTGGTCTGCAATGAACATTATTTCTTTGTACTAAGGACAAAGGGCAGAATTTCCACTCCAAGAGCCAAAAAAAGACCCAAGACAAGATGTAGCAATTATTCAACTATAAACACACTTTGTAAAGGAAGTGAGGATCCTTGTTCTAAGAGAACAATATGGTGGACCAGAACCCTGGTTTCTTTTCTGGATCTAGATCCTGGAGCAAGATACCTGTGGTTTCTCTTCCCCTAAGGTGGACCAGAGAAGATACTGAAGCCATTGAGAGGCAACAGGCATCTTGGAAAAGGCACAGCCTGCAGTCAGAGTTGGTGCGAACACAGCTTCACTTCTGGGGAGCATGACCTTGGGGACCTCAAATCACTACTTGGAGTCCCCATTTTTCTTCATCTATAAAATAGAGGTCATTGGTCAGGCGCGGTGGCTCACACCTGTAATCCAAGCGCTTTGGGAAGCCAAGGGGGGCAGATCACAAGGTCAAGAGTTCGAGACCAGCCTGACCAACATGGTGAAACCCTGTCTCTACTAAAAATACAAAATTAGCTGGGCATGGGGCGCATGCCTGTAATCCCAGCTACTCGGGAGGCTGAGGTGGGAGAATCGCTTGAACCCAGGAGGCGGAGGCTGCAGTGAGCCGAGATTGTGCCACTGCACTCCAGCCTGGGCAAGGCAGAGACTCCATTTCAGAAAAAAACAAAAACCAGAGAGGTCATAACAACTAACCCTCAGGGCATGTTCTAGATGCTCAACTAACATAGTAGGAATAGTGGTAGTGAGGTTTTTTTTGAATTAATTTTTTTTTTAGACAGAGTCTCGCTCTGTCACCCAGGCTGGAGTGCAGTGACATGATCTTGGCTCGCTGCAACCTCTGCCTCCCGGGTCCAAGGGATTCTTCTCCCTCAGTCTCCTGAGTAGCTGGGACTACAGGTGTGCACCACCACGCCTGGCTAACTTTTGTATTTGTTTTTTTAGGGTTAGGGTTAGGGTTAGGGCCACTGTGCCTGGCTTTTTTTTTTTTTTTTTTTTTTAAATAATGGCCAAGCTCGGTGGCTTAAACCTGTAATCCCCGCAGTTTGGGAGGCCTAGGCAGGAGGATCACTTGAGGCCAGGAGTTTGAGACCAGCCTGGCCAACATGGAGAAACCTTGTCTCTACTAAAAATACAAGACTTAGTGGGACGTGGTGATGCACACCTGTAATCCCAGCTACTTGGGAGGCTGAGGCACAAAAATTGCTTGAACCTGGGAGATAGAAGTTGCAATGAGCAAAGATTGTGCCACTGCACTCCAGCCTGGGTGACAGAGCAAGACTCCGTCTCAAAAAAAATTTTTAATTATGATAAAAAACACGAAATCTACCATTTTAGCCATTTAAAAATGTATCCATTTATTTTATTTTATGTATTTATTTACTGATACAGGGTCTCACTCTGTTGCCCAGGCTGGAGTGCAGTAGCCCAATTTTGGCTTACTGCAGCCTTCACCTCCCGGGCTCAAGTGATCCTCCCATTTCAGCCTTCTGAATAGCTGGGGTTACAGGCAGCACGCGACACCACACCTGGCTGAGTTTTGTATGTTTTCTACAGATAGGGTTTCACTACATTGCCCAGGCTGGTTGCAAACTCCTGAGCTCAAGGGATCCTCCCAAAGTGTTGGGGTTACAGGTATGAGCCTGTTTAGCCACTGGCCTAAATTCATTTTTTTTCTATAAAATTTTTATTCATTTTTATTTTTTTTAGAGACAGGGTCTTGCTGTGTTGCCCTGGCTGGATTCAAACTCCTCGGCTCAAGTGAACCTCCCTCTCGCCTTGGCCTCCCGAGTAACTGGGACTACAGGTATGTGCCATTATGTCCAACTCCATTTTAACAACTTTTTTTTTAAACCACTTTTTTTTTTTAGATGGAGTTTCACAATTGTTGCCCAGGCTGGAGTGCCATGGCACGATCTCAGCTCACCGAAACCTCTGCCTCCCAGGTTCAAGTGATTGACCTGCCTCAGCCTGCCGAGTAGCTGGGATTACAGGCTTGCACCATGCCCAGCTAATTTTATATTTTTAGTAGAGACAGGGTTTCACCATGTTGGTCGGGCTGGTATTGAACTCCCGACCTCAGGTGATCTGCCCACCTCGACCTCCCAAAGTGCTGAGATTACCCCAAAGTGCTGAGATTACAGGCATGAGCCACTGTGCCCGGCTTTTTTTTTTTTTTTTTTTTTTTTTTTTGAGATGGAATCTTAGTCTGTTGCTAGGCTGGAGTGCAGTGGTGCAATCTTGGTTCACTATAACCTCCACCTCCTGGGTTCAAGCGATTCTCCTGTCTCAGTCTCTCAAGTAGTGAGATTACAGGCATGCACCACACCCAGCTAATTTTGTATTTTTAGTAGAGACGGGGTTTCTCCATGTTGGTCAGGCTGGTCTTGAACTCCCAACCTCAGGTGATCCACCCGCCTCGGCCTCCTGCAGTCTTGGTTCACTGTAACCTCCACCTGGGTTCAAGCTATTCTCCTGCCTCAGCCTCCCGAGTAGCTGGGACTACAGGTGCATGCCGCCACGCCTGGCTAATTTTGTATCCAGGAATCACTTTGGGGTTTTAGAGCAGGGCCCATGTATTCTAGCTCTCCTACCCAAGAACCTGCCAAGAGGCGCTCTGTCTCTATTAACTAAGCTGCTACATTCTTCCTCATTGCAAGAATGGAATCTCGCTGTAAACAAAATCGGTGTGGTGGAGGGGAGGTCCCAGCCTTGTGTCCCCATTCCATGCGATGGTACGAAGGGATAGGTGGTTGCATCCAAGACCGAGATGCTCACTTGAATTCAGAGGCTTGGCCAGGGGACTTTCCATTTGACGGGGACAGATGCCATTGCTGCTCTGTGGCCCTGCCTGGGCGCATCACGAGCTCGCCTTTGCTTCCACAGTGGTTCTTTTTATAGCTGACAATGAGGCTTACTGGAAATGGTTTAGCGCTCATGCGTAGAAAGCGCCTGCATTTAAATTTGAGGAGTCGGAGTGCTTGAGCCCGGGGAGACGGGCGGTTCTCCAGGCCCTTGGCCAAGTCTGTTCCTCAGAGCTGATCCCTTCCAGCCCAGGAAAACTTCCAGGGATTCTCAGCCTTTCGGAGGCCTGGTTCTGTTCGAGCATCTGTGCGAAGCTTTGGAATGGTCATCGTTTCTCTTGTCTCAGGGCCCTCAGCCCTCCTGGCTCACCCAGGTCCATTCATGTTACGCACCAGAGCGCTTTTCATCTCATAAAACTGAAACTCTACCCCCACTGAACACTCGCTCCTCTTTCCCTCCTCCCCCAGCCCCTCACACCCACCATTCTACTTTGTGTCTCTATGAACCTCATGACTCTAGGGACCACCTGTAAGTGGACTCACAGTATTTATCTTTCTGTATCTAGCATATTTCACTTAGCATAATTCCTATTGGACCATGTGTCAGACTCTCTTTTTTTTTTTTTCCTTTTTTTTTGAGATGGAGTTTCACTCTTGTTGCCCAGGCTGGAGTGCAATGGCAACCTCCGCTCACTGCAACCTCCGCCTCTTGGGTTCAAGCGATTCTCCTGCCTCAGCCTCCCAAGTAGCTGGGATTACAGGTGTGAGCCACCATGCCCAGCTACTTTTTTGTACTTTTAGTAGAGACGGGGTTTCTCCATGTTGGTCAGGCTGGTCTTGAACTCCCGACCTCAGGTGATCTGCCCACCTCAGCCTCCCAAAGTGCTGGGATTACAGGCATGAGCCACGTGCTCGGCCCAGAATTTATTTTTTAAGACTGAATACTATTCCATTGTCTGGATAGATGGATAGACCACATTTTGTTTATCCTTTAATCCATCAGTGGATGAGTCCAAATTTTATTTTATATTGACAAATGAATTGTATTAAAAATAGTAATGTGGCCGGGCATGGTGGTTCATGCCTGTAATCCCAGCACTTTGGGAGGCTGAGGCAGGTCGATCACTTGAGGTCAGAATTCGAGACCAGCCTGGCCAACATGGTGAAACTCATCTCTACTAAAAATACAAAAATTAGCCAGGCATGGTGGCGGGCGCCTTAATCCCAGCTACTTGGGAGGCTGAGGCAGGAGAGTCACTTGAATCTGGGAGGCAGAGGTTGCAGTGAGCTGAGATCGTGTCACTGCACTCCAGCCTGGGCAACAGAGCAAGACTCCATCTCAAAAAAAAAAAAAGAAAAAGAGAAAGAAAAAGGAATATTTTACTATAGAAGCAGCTTATTCTCCATTGCTTTTTTTAAATCTTAAAATTGAGCTGAAATTCATATAACATAAAATTAACCATTAAGTGTACAATTTAGTGGCATTTAGCGCATTTACAAGGTTGTACCACCATCACCTCTGTCTAATTCCAGAACATTTGTGTCCCCGCAAGAGGTGACTCCATCCGCATCAGCAGTCACTCCCTACTCCCTTCCCCCAGCCCCTGGCAGCCATTCATCTGCTTCCCGTCTCTATGGATTCGCCTGTTCTGGGCATTTCGGATCAATGGACTCTCACACTATTATGTGCCTTTTGTGTCTGGCTTCTCTCACTCAGCATGTCTTGGGGCTTATCCACGCTGTGGCATGGAGCAGTGCATCCTTCCTTTTCATGGCTGAATAATATTCCATTGTATGGATGGACCACAGTTTTCTTATTCATTCTCTAATGGACAATTGGGTTGTTACTACTTATTGGCTATTATGAATAGTGCTTTGATGAACATCCCAACTGTTTTTTTTTTTTTGAGACGGAGTCTTGCTCTGTCTCCCAGCCTGGAGTAGGGTGGCTAGATCTCGGCTCACTGCACCCTCTGCCTCCCGGGTTCAAACGATTCTCCTGCCTCGGCCTCCTGGTAGCTGGGATTACAGGCGCGCACCACCACGCTCTGCTAATTTTTATATTTTTAGTAGAGATGGGGTTTCATCATGTTGGTCAGGCTGGTCTCGAACTCCTGACTTTTTGTGATCTGCCCTCCTCGGCCTCCCAAAGTGCTGGGATTACAGGCGTGAGCCACCATGTCCCGCCTTTTTATTTATATAATTATTTAGAGATAGGGTCTTGGTCTGTGGTCCAGGCTGAAGTGCAGGGGCGCGATCTCAGCTCACTGCAACGTCCACCACCTGGGTTCAAGACATTCTCCTGCCTCAGCCTCCCATGTAGCCAGGACTACAGGCATGTACCACCAGGCCTGGCTAATTTTTATATTTTTTGTAGAGACGGGGTTTCACCATGTTGGCCAGGCTGGTTTCGAACTCCTGACCTCGGGTGATCTGCCTGCCTTGGCCTCCCAAAGTGTTGGGATTACAGGCGTGAGCCACCGCACCCAGCTTAGAAATTATGTTTAGGATAATTTTTTAGAAATTATTATGAGGCCGGGCACAGTGGCTCACACCTATAATCTTGGCACTTTGGGATGCTGAGGTGGGTGGATCACCTGAGGTCAGGAGTTCAATAAACTATTATTTTAGAGACAGGATCTTACTCTGTTGCCCAGGCTGGAGTGCAGGGGTACAATCACAGCTCATTGCAGTCTCAACCTCCTGGCCTCTAGGGATCTTTCTGCCTCAGCCTCCTAAGTAGCTGGGAGGACAGACCCACATCACCATGCCCAGCCCTCTCTCCCTCTCTCTTACCAAAAGCCGCCATTCCTTCACTGAGCACCTACCATGTTCCAGGCACAGCACAGATTCCATCCACCGGCAGAGCCCGGCCAGGATCGCTGCTAAAAGCCCAGCTCTACAGAGGAGGAAAGAGGCTGACAGCCGCCTTCCCGTGCCTGAAATGGACAGTGGTGACATGAGGAACTGAGCTTGGATTTGTCCAGGTCTCCCGGCTTGTGCCTCCCGAGCCACGGAGAGCTCAGGTCCCAGCATCAGGGAAGAGCAACCCCCTCCAGCAATTGCACAGATGCAGCGAGAGAGGTTGGTGGGAACAGCCTCCAACTTCTGAGATGAGAAACCCTTCCTTCGACAAACCTCTGTGTGACTCAAAACGAGCCCCTGGCAAGGTGGCCCGAGTCAGCCCGGGGGCGCGTTGAGGAAATGAGATGTCAGGACGTGTTTGCGGTTTGGGGTTCAACAGAAACACAATGGGAATGTGGAGAATTCTGCCCCAAGAGCCAGGATCCGTGCCTCTGAGTTACATGAAAGCCAAGAGGAGCGGGATGAGGCTGGCCAGGCTCCCGATTGCTGAGTTTGTCCCCCCGAGCTGGAACATCTCACAGCTCCGAGGCTGCAGATGAGGGCTTGGCTGTGAAGTGTGTCTCTCGATCTTGGGACAGTCCCCAGAAAGGCCAACCTGGGGTCAAGGTTGAACTTAGAGGGCAATTCAGGATGTAGAAGGCAGGACTTCCAGAGGCAGCCTGCGGAGTGGCGCCTGGCATTTGGTGGGTGAGGCGCTATTTCCTGAATGACTGTGACCATTTAGAGCCGCGTGTCTCAGAGAGGGGCCTGTGGATGGATAGATGGCCGAGCCAGCATGCCGGCTCTCATGCCAGCTCCTGGTCCCTGCCAGACAGCCCCCAGATGGGATTCTAGCCACTCGAGAGGTTGGGGCCCAGCAGGGTTGCAGGAAACAACGCTTTCTGGTTTACTTTTCTCACCAGCCCCGGGGGAGGGAGCTCTGGCTCAGAGAGGGCCAGGCATGCACCCAGGGCCGTGGCCAGGAGGCAGGTGGCAGAGGTAGGGACAGCCAGGGCTGAGGGACTCTGAATCCTGTCTACACTGCACACTATGTGCTCTACCCGCATCTCCAGGCAGCCAGGGCTAATGGATCCAAGTCCCATCTACGCTGCACATTATACACTACCTGGCATCTCCAGACAGTCAGGGCCAGAGGATCCGAGTCCTGTCTACACCGCACACTGTACGCTCTGCCCAGCATCATCTTGGCCTTGGGGCCAGAAATTCTGTCATCCCAGGAAGCCTTGGATGCTGTGTGACTCTGACAGGGGAGGAAAACCACTGCCCCCTTCACGGTCCTGGTCCCTTGTCAGCCAGATCCCCCGTCATTCAGCACCCCTCTCTGCTGCTGTCCAGCCTACTGGGATGGAGGAGTCAGCCACAGATCTGGCGTTCCCACCTTGTGAGGTATGAGCTGGCACAAGATAGGCTGGGGTTCCTCTATGGGAATCAGGGCAGGCTTCCTGGTGGAGGCGATGCTGGAGCCAGGTCTTGGAGGGCAGACTGGCGTTTGCCCCACGGACACATCCTAGGAAGGGCTTTTTGGCATAAGGAACAGCCTGTGCAAAGATGTGGGATTGGGGAAGGGCCACAGGAGTTGGGGGATCTAGAGATTTGGATGGGAGCAGGGGAGGCTGTTGTGGGAGGGGCCTGAGTAAAGCTGGGGACACGTGGCAGCCCCTCAGAAGTGGACCTCCAGTGGAGTCCCTGTTGGCAGCCTTGAAGCTGTGGGGAGCAACCACTCTCGTGTCCCCCACAGCGGGCTTGGGGGAATCATCCTCTCTAGAAGCCACGAGCCCACGGGAGCCCTCAGAACTCACTAGGGCCACACCAGAAGAGCTCATGCACATCTCATATCTGCAGAGAGAGTCTCAGGCACGGAACCCTTGCACAAAGCTGGACCCGTCCCACTCAGGAGCTCGGGCCCCTAAAGGAGCTCAGGCGCTCAAGCCCCTACTAGGATTTTCTTTTTTGTCTTTTTTTGTTTTCAAAGTGGAGTTTCACTCGTCACCCAGGCTGGAGTGCAATGGCGCGATCTCAGCTTACTGCAACCTCCACCTCCCAGGTTCAAGCGAATCGGGAGGCCGTAGCCTCCCGAGCAGCTGGGATTACAGCTGTCCACCACCACTCCCAGCTAATTTTTGTATTTTTAGTAGAGACAGTGTTTCACCATGTTGGCCAGGCTGGTCTTGAACTCCTGACATCAGGTGATCCACCTGCCTCAACCTCCCAAAGTGCTGGGATTACAGGCATGAGCCACCTAGACTGGCTTTGTCTTTTTTTTTTTTTTTTAGGTGGAGTTTCCCTCTGCTGCCCAGGTTGCAGTGCAACGGCACAATCTCGGCTCACTGCAACCTCTGCTTCCCAGGTTCAAGCGATTCTCCTGCCTCAGCCTCCCAAGTAGCTGGGATTACAGGTGCCCACCACCATGCCCAGCTAGGTTTTTTTGTATTTTTTGTAGAGATGGGGTTTTTCCATGTTGGCCAGGCTGCTCTCAACCTGACCTCAGGTGATTCACCCGCCTCAGCCTCCCAAAGTGCTGGAATTACAGGTGTGAGTTACCGAAAGTGACTTTTTTTTTTTTTTGGAGACAGGGTCTCACTTTGTCGCCCAGACTGGAGTGCGGTGATGTGATCATGGCTCACTGCAGCCTCCATCTCCCTGGCTCAAGCGATCCTCCTCCCTCAGCCTCCCAAGTACGTGGGATTATAGGTGCACGCCACCATGCCCGGCTCATTTTTTGCATTTTTTCTGCCGATGGGGTTTCACCATGTGGCCCAGGCTGGTCTCAAACACTAGGATTTTCTGATGAATCTTGGAGTAGATTCTCCTTGTCTTTACAAGTGCATTCTTGAATTTCCACGTGGTGAAATGATTCTTGAGTTTGCCAAATTTCTCTCTGTTTCTGATTTCTCATTTCATTCCATTGTGGTTGGAGAACATACTTTGTAGAACTGCGATCCTTTTCAATGCGCTGGATTTCTTTTGTGGCCTCTCCCAGGGAATGTTCCTTGCACTCTCGAGAAGAAAGTGTCTGCTCTTGGGTGGAGTGTCCTACAGCTGCCTGACAGGTCTCATGGGTTTATAGATTCCTTGTGTTTAAAAAAGGAGGGAGGTAGTAGCGGGAAGGGAGGGAAAAAAACAAAATAGCTTGTCAATGAAATGTTCCATTCACATCGTTCTAGATTATATTATATTATTTATTTATTTATTTAGAGACAGGGTCTCACTCTGTCACCCGGGCGGGGGTGCAGTGGCGTGATCTTGACTCACTGCAACCTCCGCCTTCTGGGTTCAAGTGATTCTCATACCTCAGCCTCCCAAGTAGCTGAGACTATTGGTGCACACCACCACACTGGCTATTTTTTTTTCCTTTTGTATTTTTAGTAGAGACAGGGCTTCACTATGTTGGCCAGGCTGGTCTTGAACTCCTGGCCTCAAGTGATCTGCCCATCTTGGCCTCCCAAAGTGCTAGAATTACAGGCATGAGCGACCTTGCCCAGCCTATTTTTATTTAATTAAATTAATTTTTTTTTTTTGAGACAGAGTCTCTCTGTCGCCCAGGCTGGAGTGCAGTGGTGAGATCTCGGCTCACCGCAGCCTCCGCCTCCCGGGTTCAAGCAATCCTCCTGCCTCAGCCTCCCGAGTAGCTGGGATTACAGGCACGCACCACCACATCCAGCTAATTTTTGTATTTTTAGCAGAGACAGGGTTTCACCATGTTGGCCAGGCTGGTCTCAAACTCCTGACCTCAGGTGATCCACCAGACTCAGACTCCCAAAGTGCTGGGATTACAGGCGTGAGCCACCTTGCTGGCCATTTTTTTTAAAAGAGATGGATTCTTGCTATGTTCCCCAGGCAGGTCTCAAACTCCCAGCCTCAAACGATCCTCCCACTTCAGCCTCCGAAAGTTTTGGGATTACAGGTCTGAACCAGCACACCAGGCTGCTCTGGGTTAAAACAGGGTCATATCCTGGCAAGCCCCATCCCTGGCAGGAACCCCGCCTGCGGGCCCAGCTCCTCCCATGGGATTTTCGTTTGTGGCTCAGGAAGACCCCGAGACCCATGAGGGTTGCCTGGCGTCTACCTGCTGGAGGCTTTGGGTACCTGGGCTTCAGTTTCCTCACCCTGCAGAGTGAGGGCTTTTCAGCTCAGGCTCCGGCATGTCTAAGGGTGTCTGGGTCTGGTGTCCAGGGGTCTGTGTCCCCTCTGGAGGAGGCTGTCTTGGGATGGCCGGGGCCTGGGTGGGGAGGGGAGCAGGCCGTGCAAAGCAGGCTGTGGGCTGAGCAGGCAGTGCGAGGGTGTGCCGGGTGTGAGCGGCACCTCCACCGCAGGCCCGTCCATCTCCCCGACAGCCCCTGCCTCTCTGCACAACCCAGGCTGCTGCAAAACCCCGATTTCCGGGTGGCCCCCAAGGCCAGAGCAATGGCCATGCTCCCACTACTCTGCGCTGTCACCCCATTTCAAAGAGGAAACCGAGGCCCAGCATGTGGCAGGCCGCTCAGGAAAGGAAAACTCTTCTGAGTTTATCAGCAGCCATGAATAAAGCTTTTAAAAAGGATACCCAGGCCGGGCACGGTGGCTCACACCTGTAATCCCAGCACTTTGGGAGGCCGAGGTGGGAGGATCACTTGAGGTCAAGAGTTTGAGACCAGCCTGGCCAACATGGCGAAACCCCATGTCTACTAAAAATACAAAAATTAGCCAGGCGTGGTGGTGCACGCCTGTAATCCCAGCTACTCGGGAGGCTGAGGCAGGAGGATTGCTTGAACCCGGGAGGCGTAGGCTGCGGTGAGCCTAGATGTTGCCATTGCACTCCAGCCTGGGTGACAGAGTGAGATTCTGACACACACACACACACACACACACACACACACACAAAAGTTAATTTTGGCCAGGCACAATGTCTCACTCTTGTAATCCCAGCATTTTGGGAGGCCAAGGTGGGCGGATTGCTTGAGCCCAGGAGGTTGCTACCAGCCTGGTAACACAGTGAGACTCAAAGTCTCTACAAAATATGGAAAAATTGGCTTGGCATGGTGTTCACGCCTGTAATCCCAGCTCTTTGGGAGGCTGAGGCAGAGTTCAAGACCAATCTGAACAATATGGTGAAACCTCGTCTCTACTAAAATTACCAAAATTAGCCAGGCATGGTGGTGTGCGCCTGTAATCTCAGCTACCTAGGAGGCTGAGGCAGGAGAATTGCTTGAACCCAGGAGGTGGAGGTTGCAGTGAGCTAAGATCGCGCCACTGCACTCCAGCCTGGGCAGCAGAGCAAGACTCAGTCTCAGGAAAAAAAAAAAAAAGAAAAAAGAAAAAAATAGGAAAATTAGCCAGGCATAGTAGCACACTCCTGTAGTCCCAGCTGCTCAGGAGGCTGAGACAGGAGGATCACGTGAGCCCGGGGAGGTCGAGGCTGCAGTGAACCATGATTGTACCACTGCACTCCAGCCTGGGCGACCGAGTGAGACCCTGTCTCAAACAAAAGAAAACAAAAACAGTCAGTTTATATTATGCATATTTAACCACAATAAAGAGAAAGAATGAAAGAAAGAAAACATGGGATGAGAGAGAAAAGAACAGTGATGGGCTGATCCAATCACGCTGGAGAAAGAGCTCAGGCTACGAGCAGAGAGTTGGTGAGGCCCCTGTCTTCAACCTCAGTTCAGTACCCCTTCTAGAACTGTGGGGATGGCTTCCCTGACTGGCACCAGCTCGGGCCTGGCCTCTGCACCCAGGGAGACTCCAGTGAGAACCAGCCCGAGAGGCTGAGGCAGGAGGATCGCTTGAACCCAAGGCTTCGAGGCTGCAGTGAGCTGTGATGGCACCACTGCACCCTAGCCTGGGCAACAGAGTGAGACCCTATCCCAAAAACCAAACACGAAAACCATTCAGTCATATGGATACACCACACGTTTATTCATTCATGAGTCGATGGGCATTTGGGCGGTTTCCACCGTTTGGAGCCTGTACGTGGTGCTGCCTTGAACATGCATGTGCAAATATCTGTTTGTGTCCCTGTATTTATTTCTCTTGAGACCGTACCTAGGAATGGAATTGCTGGGTCCTGTGGCAATTCCATGTTTAGCTTTTTTTTTTTTTTTTTGAGACAGTGTCTCGCTCTGTGGCCCAGGCTGGAGTGTAGTATCGTGATCTCAACTCACTGCAACCTCCTCCTCCCGGGTTCAAGTGATTCTCCTGCCTCAGCCTCCTGAGTAGCTGGGACTACAGCTGGGATTACGGGCCTGCAACCACGCCCGGCTAATTTTTGTATTTTTAGTAGAGACAGGGTTTTGCCATGTTGGTCAGGCTGGTCTCAAACTCTTGGCCTCATGTAATCTGCCCACCTTGGTCTCCCAAAGCGCTGGGATTACAGGCATGAGCCGCCATGCCCAGCCCCATGTTTAGCTTTTTAAGGAATTGTCCCCCAGGCTCTTTTGTTTTTTTTGAGATGGAGTTTTGCTCTTTTTGCCCAGGCTGGAGTGCGATGGCGCAATCTTAGCTCACTGCAACCTCCGCCTCCCTGGTTCAAGTGATTCTCCTCCGTCAGCCTCCCGAGTAGCTGGGATTACAGGCACACACCACTATGCCTGGCTAATTTTTAAAATTTTTTTCTTAGTAGAGACAGAGTTTCACCATGGTGGTCACGCTGGTTTTGAACTCCTGACCTCAGGTGATCTGCCTGCCTTGGCCTCCCAAAGTGCTGGGATTACAGGTGTGAGCCACTGTGCCTGGCCCCCAGGCTCCTCTTAACTTTTCTTTTTTTTTTTTTTTGAGATGGAATCTTCCTCTGTTGCCCGGCCTGGAGTGCAATGGCACAATCTCGGCTCACTGAAACCTCCGTCTCCTGGATTCATGAGATTCTCCTGCCTCAGCTTCCCAGGTAGCTGGGATCACACCACTTTGTATATTTTTTTCATACACTTTGTATGTTTTCATACAATTTTTGTATATGTATGTGTATATATAATATATATAAATATATATATATATATATATATATATATTTTTTTTTTTTAGGTGCCCACCACAACGCCTGGCTAATTTTTGTATTTTTAATATAGACGGGGTTTCACCACATAGGCCAGGCTGGTCTTGAACTCCTGACCTCAAATGATCCACTTGCCTTGGCCTCCCTAAGTGCTGGGATTTCAAGCGTGAGCCACTGCACCCGGCCTCCTCTTAACTTCTCACGGGAAACCTCAGGGAACCCTATTCACCCAGCCTCTCCCTGGCTCCTTGTCCCTCCCTATCTGGGATATTTCTGGAAAACAGGCTTCCCAGTTCCCTGTAGACAGAAGCCTAGAAGGAACTCAGCAGGGCTTTCAGGAACCCCCAGATCCTGTGCGTGGAGAGAAACAGGGCGAACCTGATGCATTGGTGTATTTTGATGTTTCTAGGCACAGAAGGAATTGCGGGGGCTGGGCTAGGCAGACCTGGGTTGAAGCCTCAGCTCTGCCCCCTGCACCGAGCCCCCCAGCTAAACTTTCCCATCTCTGAACCCTACTTTCCACCTCTAGAAAATGGGGGCACTTAGGCTACCCTCAGCCTTGTGGGGAGGGTTGAAAGAACTAATTTGTTGCAGGTGCCCAGAAGAATGCCCCCAAGCTCAAGTCACAGGGGCCAGCATTAGCACGAAGTTAGGTCATGCGACAAATGTTTTGGCATTGACTCCAAGACCTGGAGGCTGAGTCACTTCTTTCTTTTTTTTTCTTTTTGAGACAGAGTCTTGCTCTGTCTCTCAGGCTGGAGTGCAGTGGTATGATCTCAGCTCACTGAAACCTCCGCCTCCCAGGTTCAAGCGATTCTCCTGCCTCAGCCTCCTGAGTAGCTGGGATTATAGGTGCCCACCACCACGCCCAGCTAATTTTTGTATTTTTAGTAGAGAGGGGGTTTCGCCATGTAGGCCAGGCTGGTATCGAACTCCTGACCTCAGGTGATCCTCCTGCCTCGGCCTCCCAAAGTGCTGGGATTGCAGGCGTAAGCCACTGAGCCTGGCCAGAGTCACTTCTGAAATTTGGAGTCACATCTGCTTGCCAGGACGTGGTGAGAGGCTGAGGGATCTAGAGCACCTGCTGAATGAGTGAGTGAGTGAATGAATGAATGGATGGATGGATGAGTGAAAAGGATTGTGGGGAGAGGGAGAGAGAGGGAGGAAGGGGCCTTGAAATTCAAGCACATCAACCTCATCAGGGGACATTCACTATGCTGGGCACACCCCAGGGCTGGGCTCTGAGCTTTAGTCTCTCATTTCATTTTCACCGCAGCAAACCCATTTTCCACACAAGGAAACTGAGGCGCAGGCTGACAAAGTCACGTGGCCAATCTGAGGGTTTCTTTTTTTTTGAGATGGATTCTCCCTCCGTTGCTCAGGATGGAGTGCAGTGGAACCATCTCAGCTCACTGCAACCTTTCCCTCCTAGGTTCAAGCAATGCTCCTGCCTCAGCTTCCCAAGTACCTGGGATTACAGGCGGCTGCACCACGCCTGGCTAATTTTTGTACATATATATTTTTAGTAGAGATGGGGTTTCACTATGTTGGCCAGGCTGGTCTCGAACTCCTGACCTCAAGTGATCCGTCTGCCTTGGCCCCCCGAAAGTGCTGGGATTAGATCCCCCCACCTCGGCCTCCCAAGTGCTGGTATTACAGGTGTGAGCCACCACTGTGCCCAGCTTCGAGGCTGATGCTTGCTGGTCTAGCACAGCTGACACAGCTCAGGCCGGAGCAAGCGGAGCCACTCAGCCCTGGCGCCTGACGAGCCAGCTCGATCGTCCTGGGACTCCACCTGGGCTGCCAGGCGCCAGTGCTGACTCAGCCGTGTCGACAGGGCCAGGCGCTGAGTCAGGGGTGAGCCTCTAAACATCTTACCCTCTGATGAGTCCCCCTTCCTCCTCCCACTTCACACCACATCATTCTGCAGCCTGCCTGGGTGCCAGGGGCCCCAAGAACGACAGGAAACACCTAGCAGAAAAATAGGTCCTACATCTCTTCCTAGCACCATGCCAATAAGCCCCTCAAAACCGTCACCTCTCCCTCAACCCCCGCCGTAGCTGGGCTTGGTGGTATGCACTTATAATAACAGCATTTTGGGAGGCTGAGGTGGGAGGATTGCTTGAGCCCAGGATTTTGAGCCCAGCCTGGGCAACATAGTGAGACCCCATCTGCACAAAAAACTTAAAAAGTAGCTGGGCATGGTGATGCATGCCTGTGATCCCAGCTACTCAGGAGGCTGAGGTGGGAGGATCACTTGAACCCGGGAGGTCAAGATTATAGTGACTGTGCCACTGCACTCCAACCTGTGTACAGATGAGACTGTCTCAAACCAAACAAAACAAAACCTTCACCCTTTCCAAATCTTTTACCCATAGTGCTTGTTTGCATAAACAACTCCTGCCGTATCTAAAAGGAATATGATGCAGCCACGAAAAGCAACAATACAAATGTATCATTGGGGGAAAAACATCATGGACAAATGATTATAACTTTGGCTGGGGAAAAGAAACAGTACAGCGAAAATCATAGCCATGAAAAAGCAACTCAGCCAGTGACCACAAATCCCCTGCTCTAAAAAGAAAGAAAAAGAGAGAGAAAAAGAAAGAAATCAGAAAGAAAGAGAGAGAGAGAGAGAAGGAAAGAAGGAAGGAAGGAAAGAGAGAAAGGAGAGAGAGAGAGAGAGAGAGACTGGGCACGGTGGCTCACGCCTATAATCCCGGCACTTCGGGAGGCCGAGGCAGGTGGATCATCTGAGGTCAGGAGTTTGAGACCAGCCTGGCCAACGTGGCGAAACCCTGTCTCTACTAAAAATATAAAAATTAGCCGGACGTGATGGTGCGTGCCTGTAATCCCAGCCACTGGGGGTGTTGAGGCAGGAGAATTGCTTGAATCCGGGAGGTGGAGGTTGCGGTGAGCTGAGATTGTGCCACTGCACTCCGCCTGGCCAACAGAGTGAGACTCCATCTCAAAAAAAAAAAAAAAAAAAAAGAGAGAGAAAGAAAGAAAGAAAAAACTTGCATTGGCACTGGGTTGTAGAGTACCAGGTGAAGATGGCTCCAGGGTAAGGTTTTCTTTGCATCTTTTCCTGGGTGGCATTTGCCACCAAAGCTTGCTTCTTGGCAGAGAACCACCTTCTTACTGATAAGAGCAATGATCTTTTAGGAACCAGGGGAGATGTGTCAACCTCAGCACTGCTGACTTTCGGGGCTGGGCCGTTCTCTGCGGTGGAGGCTGTCTGTGCACTGCAGAATGCTTAGCAATATCCCGATCTCTATCCACCAGATACCAGCAGCACCCTCAAGTTGTGACAACCAAAAATGTCCCCAGACTGGATTGGTCTCCATTGAGAATCACAGATCCAGAAGATATTTGATGAAAATTGGTATTTGGGTGTCAGAAAGGGGCAAAAAAACCAACGAGGGAACATTTTTTTTTTCTTTTTTGAGACGGAGTCTTGCTCTGTCAGGATGGAGTACAGTGGTGTGATCTCAGCTCACTGCAACCTCCGCCTCCCGGGTTCAAGCGATTCTCCTGCCTCAGCCTCCTGAGTAGCTGGGATAACAGGCGAGTGCTACCACGCTTAGCTCATTTTTTGCATTTTTAGTAGAGGTGGAGTT
>CAUYLG010018059.1:0-13700 GCA_963573385.1 Cacajao melanocephalus
ATTGACAGTGGGGTGTTAAAGTCTCCCACTATTATTGTGTAGAAGTCTAAGTCTTTTTGTGGGTCATTAAGAACTTGCTATATGTATCTGTGTGCTCTTGTATTTTATAATATGCCATTAAGTGTTATAAATAAATACCTTAAATACTTTAGACAAAATTCTCATTTTAATCACTAATAATATTGTGTTGACTATTTTGTTTTAAAAGAGTCAAAAGATGATGATTTTGTAGACATCAGTATGCATGTCTTAATGAACCAGTTTACCTAGAAATATATCACAGATTCAAAAAGCAGAGGTTCAGTTTCTGAGTCAGAAGATGGGTAGGGAGGAAAAAACTCAAAATTAAAACTAGAAGAAAATTTTGAGAATCTTTATACCAAAAAAAATAAATCTCAAGAATATGCACTGAAGGAGACATAAAGGAAATAAGAAGTTTAAAGACAGACTGAGTAAACACAAAAGTCATATACAACACAGAGATCCCCAAAAATATAAACTGTAAACTCTCCATTTTTTTAAGCATGTAAAATGTTATTTCTGAAATTTTCAAGAGTGAATGTATTAGTGGCCTTGGAAAAGTGAATATCTTCAAGGGGAATTAGAGGTATGTTTGCCATGGGTTATAGAAGAAAACAGAAGGCAAAGATGGTATTTGTAAAAGCTGAAATAGGTTTTTAAGTATATTATATTGAAATACTTTGTTGAGGTTCTAGCTCTTTCATTGTCAGCTTCTCAAAGGCAGAGTTGTGACTTATTTATCTTGTTTGTTCTTATTTTAGAGTGGATACTCCATAGTATTTGCTGAGTTTTCTGTAAACCTTAAGAAAAAAAAAGAAAGACCTACATATCTACAATTGTTATATGAAGATCTGTTTCATATAAAACAGGAAAATGGACAAAATGACTTTAATTAATTTTCAGTTTGTGATGGTTATAGGTCTCTCTCTCTTTTTAAAAATATAACAGAATCAAATTGTAAACACATATATGTTACTAAGGCTAAAGTTTCTTAGGAACATCTTTTCTCCTTCTTTCTTTCTTAGCATAAAAAAAAATCTATAAAGATAATTAAAATGCATCCACCTTCAATTTCCTCCAGTGTCAGCACTATCAGATACAAAGCAAATGCTTGTCTGTAACAAAACCTAAGTAAAAGTTCTTAAAGTTTTGGATCATTATTGTGATGGTTAATTTTATATTTCAGTTTCATTGGACCACAAGATTCCCAGATATTTGTTGAACCATTATTCTGAGTGTGTTTATTAGGGTGTTTTGGGATGAGATTTACATTTGACATGGTAGACTGAATTCAATAGACTGCCCTTCCTGATGTGCTTAGCTCCCATTCAACCAGCAAAATCCCTGAATATAACAAAAAGGCTGACTCTCCTGTGTGCAAGAGGACAATCTTGGCTGGCAGTTTGAGCTGGGACGTTAGTCTTTTCTGCCTTTGGGCTAAAACTGAAACACTGGCTTTTCTTGAGCATCAAGCCTGAAGGCTGCCAAACTGGAACTTATACTTCTGGTTACTCTGATTCTCAAGCTTTGAATTCAGATGGAACTACAGCATCAGCTCTTCTTAGTCTCCAGTTTGCCAACAACAGATCTCAGAAGCCTTCAGCTTCCAAGTGAGCCAATTCCTTACAATACATCTCTTTCTGTCTATATAAAATCATCTTGTTGATTCTGTTTCTGTTTTGGCAATGAGAAGTGGAGTGCTACTCTAATAAATAACTAAAATTGTGGAAGTGGCTGTGGAACTGAGTAATGAAAAAAGGGTGAAAGAGTTCTGTGGTACATCCTAGAAATGTAGACATTAAGGTTGATTCCAGTAAGGACTCAAAAGAAAGGAGAAGATCTAGAAAGAGAGTCACTATTTTTTAAAGAATACACAAATAAATCTGAACAGAATGTTGGTAGAAACAGGAATGTTAAAGACCTTTCGGGTGAGGTTGCAGATGGAAATGAAAAGCAGCTTGTTGAAAACTGGAGGAAAGGCAATACTTGTTATAAAAGGTCAGAGAGCGAGGCTAAATTGTGTTTAATGTTTTGTGGAAAGTAAGATTTGTGAGTAATGAAATTGGATATTTAACTGAGGACACTTCTAAAGCAAAGTATTAAAGGAGCAGCTTGATTCCTCTTGATTGCTTGTAGTAAAATGTAAGAGGAAAAGATGAATTTTGATGAGAAAAGACATAAATTGAAGAAGAACTTGTTAACTAAAAAGGAAGCAGAACTTGAACACTTGGGAAATTATCAAACATCTATACTGCAAAATATTAATAAGCTTCGTTCTGAAGAGAAACTAAGGGTATGGGCTGAACAACCATTTGGTAAAGGAAATTAGTTTGGGTATAAATTACAAATTTAATAAGCCACCTCAGCAGAAGCCAGGAATAGAGATGAGGTTATGCCATCAGAAACACTGCCTGCTGGGACTAAAGGAGAGAGGGAATGAAAGAAGACTGTTGGACTTCAATAGTTTGACAAAATGATAAATTATAACTAGAGCTATCCATCTGCAAGCATGTTTTTCCCTTCATGAAAATGGAAGAATAATTTCAAAGGTGATTCAGAGATCATCAAAGCTGTCACTCCCTCTACAAATTCAGGGTAAAGAAAAACTACTTTCTCCTCAGTTTTGCATGGTAGGCCTTCAAGCAGCATCTTGAAGAATCATGAGTGTGATACTACTACCATGGTGGGACTGAAGGGCAGAGCATCAGATGAAGATAACTATTTTTGAGCTTTAATATCTACTGAAATTTTTCTCACTAGGCATTTGACTTTCTTGAGACCCATCACTGATTTCTTCTTTTACATTTCTCTTTTATGAAATCGAATGTCTATTTTATGCCTGTCTCACCATCATATTTTTAAGGCATATAACTTGTTTAGTTTCTCATGTTCACAGCTGGAGAGGAAATATGATGATTTAGAATAGACTAAACTTTTGACTTTAGAGTTGATGCTGGAATGAATTAAGACTTTTGGAACTGTTAAGATTGAATGAATGTATTTGGCATGTGCTAAAGGCATGCATTTTTGGGAGCCAGGGAGACTCATATGAACTGAATTTTGTTCCCTGAAACTCGTATGTTGTTACCCTAACCTTGAATGTGAAAGGGACCATGTGGACATAGAGACTACAAGAAGGTGATAAGGGTTAAATGAGGTCATAAGTGTGGGACCCTAAACCAATAAAATTTATGTTTTTATAAGAAGGAAAAGAGGCCGGGTGTGGTGGCTCACATCTGTAATCCCAGCACTTTGGAAGGCCGGGGCAGGTGGATCACCAGGTCAGGAGATCACGACCATCCTGGCTAACGTGGTGAAACCCCATCTCCACTAAAAATACAAAAAATTAGCCAGGCATAGTGGCACACATCTGTAGTCCCAGCTACTCAGGAGGCTGAGGCAGGAGAATTGCTTGGACCTGGGAGGCAGAAGTTGCAGTGAGCCAAGATTGTACCACTGCACTCCAGCCCGGGCAATAGAACAAGACTCCGTCAAAAGAAAAAAAGAAAAGAAAAAGAGAAAGAAGAAGAAGAAGAAACACCAGAGCATGCTCCTGCGCACATACACAGCAAAAAGTTGATGTGATAACACAAATAGAAGGTGTTCATCTACAAGCTCGGATAACAGCTATCACCAGAAACTGACCCTACTAGACCTAGACCTTGATCTTTGACTTCAAGCCTCCAGAACTGTGAGAAAATTAATTTCTGTTGTTTAAAGCTTCCAGTCTATTGTATTTTTGTTACGGCACCCCGAGCAAGCTAATATAATTATCTTTTTCACATTATATTAGATGCCAGCCACAACATCTGTACCTAAAGTTTTAAATGAATCATAAACATAACCTCAATCTGACCATCTGGCTGTGCTGTATATAGAACAATAATATTGTCTTATCATATAAATTTGCATCATTTTGCAACTAGACAAAAACTAGGAAGTCTTGATTTTGAGGTATATGTATTTTGGTCATTTTATTATTTTTTTCTATGATTATATGAAGCAAGAAGGAGGATGAGGAAAAAGAGGAGGAAAAGGTAAGAAGAAAAAAGAACAGCTCTTCCAAGTGTCAACAACAACAAAAAGAGATTATTTGTCACAGAGTCTGTCAATACGCACATTTGAAAACAAACTGTATGCAGAATATACTCGGATTGAGAACCTGTTTATTTTTCATCAGAGTAGCAGAAAGCGATTTAAACAATCCGTTTTGTGCAAGATACTATGCACAATCATCTTCAAAAGACATATTTGTTTTCCCCCAAAATTCTCATAGCACTGATGAGCCCTGGCTGGAGTAGATGAGAAGAGGGTTCCCTCTGATAGGCATCAATATTTTTGGACACTGCGTAACCTTTCAGTAGCTCTTTCTGCTTCCTTTCTTTCTCAATAATCCATTCATCACAGAAGTCAGAGTGGTTTCCTTAAAACATACATCCTGAAACATCACTCCTTTTATTGAAACCTTTAAAAGCTTCAGCATCTCTCACAAAAGAAAAGTTGCCACCCTTACACCAGCTCCTGAAGTCCTACTTTCTCATGCCTAGAATTTTTCTTGTAATTTATCTACTTTGCTCTTCATAACCTGTTCTAGCCACACTGATTTTTGTCTTTTAGTACTTAAGTTTACCAAGATTTTTCTCCATTTACTTTGAATGGTGCATACTATTCTTTACAAAATTGGTTTATTCTTTTTTATTACTCATATTTTAGAGAGAAATCCTTTAACAACCTAAAGTTGTCACATTATTCCATCATTATATATTATTTTCTACCAAGCTACCTTTATTGGGTAATGGTCTTAGATGTTTTCTGTATGTTTCCTTCCACACAAAAAACTCTGTGACAATAGGAAACCTTATTTTTCTTGTTCACACCTGCTTTCTTAAAAACGACAACAAAAAAGGAATTACCAGAGTTGATGATTCATAAAGATTTGTAGAGTGAATGCATGGCTGTGTATAATTTACTTACACTTAGACAATGGAGCATTGCTGCAAATTAGTAAAAGCATACAAGAGCTTAGAATGTAGTAAGCACTGCACTGAATGTATTACCCATAATAACTAATTTAATCTACAACTATACATCGCTATTCCCAACTTAGAGATGAGAAAACTGAGCTTTACAGAATTTAACTTACTTATAGTCCCACAGCTGTTAAATAATAGAGCTGGGATGCACAACCAGGTCTTTCTGAGTTCCCATTTGGAAATCTAACACCACTAACTACACAATGTTAGGCTACACCACCACAAGGGAAGATTGATATTAGATTGGGTTGAAAATCAGTGCTAGAATAGAGAGTGGGAAAACTCTATAGACTGAATTGTGTTCTCCCAAAATTCATGTGTTGAAGCTCTAACCTCCATGAGGCAGTTAGTAGGTAATTACAGTTAAATTAGTCTTATAAGAGTAGAGTTTTTTTAATCAAATAGAATTCATGGTTTTGTAAAAAGAGAAAGAGATACTACTATTTCCCCAAACACATGCACCCAGAAAAGGCTATGTGAGGACACAGTGACCAGGCAGCCACCTGTAAGCCAGGAAGAGAGCCCCCATTAGAACTCCACCATGTTGGTACCATGATGATAGATTTCCCACCTCCAGACTGTGAGCAAATAAATTTCTGTTGTTAAGGCACCCAGTCTATGATATTTTGTTATGGCAGCCAAGCATGCTGAGTTACAAAAAAATATTGAAAGTTGTTTTATTATCTTTGAACAAATGATTTTTTAAAATCTGTGAAATCACTCTAGTCAAAACTTTTCCTGTATTCTTTCCATACCACACTTACGAAAGTTCCAGCTCCGTGATATCTCCCCTCATTTACTCCTCTAAATCAGTTCAGTTAAGTTGTGAGAAATGCAGCTTTAGAAATTTAAGTAAGGTAATCTTTTTATGTTCAGAAATTTGTGTCATCAAAGAACAGAAATAGTAGAAAGGTGGAGTTTTAAACAATCGTTAATTGGTAAAAACTAGTTTTTTGCAGGCCTAATTAGGCAAATTTAATTTTGAAACCTATTTTAGTTATACTGTAAAAGATTTTCATGTTGATAGCACTTTCTCAGCACTCCTTCTTCTACAGCCTAGTTTAACCACTAAGCAGAGCTCTCATTAATTCAAAAATATGAAGCAGAAATAAAGAATTAAGTGGATGGGTAGCGAATTTTGGAAATAAACACCTCTGAATCTGAACAGAACCAAGTTGCTATGTAAATGCACAACTAGATAATTGAAATAATTATTAATATGCATTAGTATGGAGAACTACATTTTTAAGTGGAGAATGTATAAAGGTGTCTCCACTGATATGAGATGATAAGACTTCATTTAAATATACATAGATTTTACAATTATTATTATAAGTGCTCGGGAAGCCTATGCAGGATGTTTTATAAGCTCAGAAAATATTATTTTTCCTAGTTAAATTTGGACAGATTAGAAATTGTTGTTGACTGTTGATTCACACTAGCCTCTTATTAATAAAAATTTTTTAATTTTAATAATCAATTTTTCTAATCAAATGTGGTATTATAAAACTGTATCCAAATCTAAAGCATCCTGAAAAGAATTAAAGTCAAAATGTTATGTCATAAAATTTCCAGAAGAAATTTGATAATAATAAGGTTTTTTTGGTTTGGAAATTGTCTCTAATAATCTTAGAATGGAAATAAAAGGCTATATCATATCTAAAATATCTTTCCATCATTATTCCTCCTGTGGCTTAATTTTGCCACCAAACGAGTAGCAGTTAAATAATAATTCATTCTGTTAATGTAAGCTTAATGCTTAAGATTTCCTAAAAAACTAAGTTAAATTTTACTCAATCAACAACATGATAGTGGTGCTATTTTATAAACATGAGTGACTAGCTCTTTTCCAAAAGCACATTTCATTTTTTGTTTGTTTGTTCTAATGCCAAATGTGCATAAGCAGTTACGTGATTCTTTGGAAAGCAAAAGACAGAAATCTACTTTTACATAATTTTTCTATTCCTTAAGTAATTTTGAAAACTTTATTCAAGACCCTGAAACAAGCCTGCATCTTTGTCTAGTAAGATACGCTTTGACACCATTCTATGCCAAAACAGAGCTATCTTGCTGTGAAGTGGAAAATTATTCTTAACTATTATTTTAATTTCAGGTGCACATCTGCAGGATTGTTACACAGGTAAACATATGTCAGGGGGTTTATTACACAGCTTTATTTCATCACTCAGGTATTAAGCCTAGTATCCAGTAGTTATTTTTCCTGATCCTTTCCCTCCTCCCTCCTTTCACCCTCAGATAGGCCCCAGTGTGTGTTGGTGGGTGTGAACATTTTTTAGTGAAAAATTAATGTTGCTTTTTCAATTTTCAGTAAAATCTGCTGGTATATCTACACAGCCAACCCAACTTAATAATATGTTTTTACTAAAAACACATAATTTATTTTATTATGTTATTTTAAATATATTGAATCAGAGTCATTTGCTTTTAAAGAATAATTTTAAATTATTTTGTACCAATAACTGGGTATTATCTAAAATTCTACACATAAAAATTGCATGTAAATAAATTCCAGATGTCAAACTATTTGGCTTTTTATGTAAGTTTCTACAGAGCTCAAGAATGAGTCAATAGGGGCAATATTTCCAGCAATTTCCTTATCATAATAGTCATATGGGGGCTTATTAAAAATACTCTGGGCCAGGCGCCAGGGCTCATGCCTGTAATCCCAGCACTTTGGGAGGCCAAGGTAGGCAGATCACCAGTGGTTAGGAGTTCGAGACCAGCCTGCCCGACATGACAAAACACTGTCTCTACTAAAGTACAAAAAATTAGCTGAGTGTGGTGGCAGGTGCCTGTAATCCCAGCTACTCAGGAGGCTGAGGCCAGAGAATGGCTTGAACCTGGAAGGTGTAGGTTGCAGTGAGCCGAGATCATGTTACTGCCCTCCAGCCTGGGCAACAAGAGCAAATCTCTGTCTCAAAAAAAAAAAAATACCCTTGGGCCCCACAACCAACCTACTAAATCAAAGCCTCATCAAGAGTTTTTCCACATTAATAAAAACTTTTTTAGATTGAGCATTTCAAACGTATTAAAAAAAATAAGGGTTACTATAATAAACTCATATGCACCCGTCACTCAGCTTCAACAACTATCAACTCATGATGAAACAAGATAATGTTTAACATACCATGCTATCCCCTTTTTGACACAATTTTTTTTTAGCAAATCCCAGATAACATTGTCAACTCATCCATATATATTTCAGAATGTAGCTCATAAAAAAAGACTCATCTTTTAATATGACCACAATAACATTGTCACTCAGAAAAATCCACCAATAGTTGCTAAATACCATTTGTCAATCACTGTTGAAAATTTTCATTGTTGTATAAATGCATTGTTTTTCTAGTTTGTCTGAATTATTCACAACAAGACCACATAATTTACTTGATGTTGATATATTTTAAGTCTTTTAACTTATGGGCTCCCTCCCATTATCCCTTCATGTTCTTGCAGTGTGTTCACCAAAGATGAATATGCATTTTAATAAAAGCCTTCCAAGATTCTCATCAAAAAAGCTGGTGAAGTTCAGAGCACAAGAGTTTAGTTCAGGTATGTTTGCATCCATAGATGTGCTTGGTTTCATAATTGTCCAGAAACCTGAACAAGGCAGTTGACCTTTCTATTATGTGTTGCTCCATGTGTAGAGCAGTGATAATACCTGTTGTCTTCTTCACAAGGATGCTGTGAAGATTAATGAGCTAATATCGATAAAGCACTCTGAACTTAATAGAAGAAAGGCTCCTTTGAAAAGCTTGTAAGAAGCTTATGGCCCTTATAATAGTCTTCTGTGGGAGACTGATCAGTCACCTCTAGCAAACACACTTTGTCTTATGTGAATAATGTGTTAATGATGGATTGATGAGTACAAATCAATTTCTCTCAAACTAAATAACTATAAATTACAAGGATATACATATAAAATACTATATGTATAATATTTTAAAAAGTAAAATCTATAAATGAGTTATTTTCACCTGTATAAAATCCATATATGTAATCTATATTGTGTAATAGATATAATCGATTATAAAATCTACAAATGAGTTATTTTCTTCTACGTAAAATACTATATATACTATACATGTAGTATAATATAGAAGGAAATTACTTATATATATAAAATTTATTTATAGATTTTACTGTTTGTCCTTGTGTCAGATTTACAGCCTAAATTTTTCTTTAAAACTTAGATATGCAAGTATTAAAAATTAATATAATAATCCATCAGAAATAACAGATAAACTTTAATTCAATCAAATCCTTAAAAAACAGTATCTTGCTTATATAATCTTATTGTGAGCAACATTTAAATTGACATGAATACTTTCTATAGAATCACTGATTTTCGTAATTCTATAAATAATGAGAATTTGTATTATCATCTTATATAAATCATATTTGCAGTGTAAGAGTTTTTTGGTAAATATTGGAAAGACCTTAGGATTAAAATTTAAATAAAAAAACCTCTGGTTTTAATCTTTCCAAAGCAATTAAAAGATTATAATTTTGAGCATGTTGCTTTACCATTCTGAGCTATAATTCATTCCATAGTACAGGAATTAAGTTGGTCCTTTTCAGTTTTAAAATTCTATGAATTAGGTAAAACCTATTTCTATTTAAAGGAATTCTTTACTGTATTTTTATCTGTCCTTGCAATTTTGTTAAACAAATTAAAATTAAGACCGAAATAATGAGAAACGTAGAGAGCAATTTAAATTTAAAATCTCTCTTTTATCTCACTATACTTTGGTTGCCTTCTGCTGTTAAATTATCCATTAATTAGTAGTTATTTAAAAAATCACAGTCTTAGAAAGTTTGCTTGATTAATATCCCCTTATTTCATAAACTTCAATAGTAACTAGAAGGTTCTATGCTAACTATAAAGATACAGCAAAGCATCCTCCTTCAAGTCATATAAAACCATTAATTTTAAGCTGTGACTTTCCAAATAGAAATCATATATAAAAATAAAGAAACTAAACAAAGCCATTAACTTAGCTATGAATGCCTAGTACATAGTCTTCTAAATAATTTAAATAGAAAATCTAAATTTTTATATAATTTAACCATCTAATTTAGAAATTTCTGTCCTTTTTTTCTTAAACAATTCCATCATTGCATATTCTAATCTTATTAATTTTTCAAGCATACTTACATATCTAGTTCCCTGTGATAGGGATGACACTCAGAAAATTTATTATCAAAGTAATAACAAGTTCAAATAGAATCGATAGAGGCCTGTGGGAGAAATAATTTTATTGTGTGTTTATCAAAATAGCATTTATGATTCTTATTCCATTTTGAAGTCCTTATATTGGGGAAAATGGGCATTTAATTGGGAAACAAGCATAATAGGAAAATAAGAAAGAGAAGACAGAGTGGGCTTCATTTGTTAGTAGAGTAAGTGGAAAAATATCTAGTTAATTAAGAATATTTTCAAATAAACCAATAATTGACTGGGTGTAGAAAATTCTTTCTTTCAGTTTATCACTGTATAACGTCAATACCTTCAAAATGGAGAGCATAGCTACTGAGGGAATGTGTTAGAGGAACTTCCTGGGTCGGCTAGGGGCTTTCTTTCAAGCATAGGACTTTTCCTGCCTCTGGCCAGCTAGGGCTTTGTTTCCAGTGCAGGACTTTTCCTGCCTCTGCCCTGCTAGGGGCTTTGTTTACAGTTTTCCCACCTATGGCTCCTAGGGGCTTTGTTCAAGGTCAGGGTCTCTTCCCACCTCTGGACCCTGGAGGGAGAAGTTAAGTGACTCAGTGTTTGAAAACAGTAACCAGTCTCATAAAGGAGTCAAAGATCAATTAATCCACAGAAAGGTTGAAAAAAAAAAAAACCCTCTTATTGGATGTGAACAGGAATGTGGAGGAAATAACTCAGGGGTATAGTCTCCAGCTGCCCAAGCCTGCAGGGTACTTCCTCTAGGTCCCCTTCTGTGGCATGGAAGCTGTCCTTTTGTTCTGCCTAATAAACCACACTTCCACACACTGTTTGGGCCCACAAGTTCTGTTTGAGCTGTAACACTTGCCAGAGGCCCACTTCCCCACTGTGCTGTCAAATAGTAGATCTTATTTATTTTAACTATTTTTTGTACTTATTAACCACACCCACATCCCCTACTCCTAACTACCCTTCTCAGCCTCTGGTATGCATCATTCTACTCTCTATTTTCATGAGCTAAACTATTTTAAGTTGGAGTTCCCACAAATAAGTGAAAATGTGCAAAATTTTGCCTTGCTTATTACACTTAACACGATGATCTCCAGTTCTATCCATGTTGTTGCAAATGACTGAATTTCATTCTTTTAACGGCTGAAAAGTACTCCGTTGTGTATATGTACCACATACTTTATTTATTATACATTTAAAAATAATTGTAAAAGCATGATGGAATGTTTACAACACAAAGAAATGATAATGTTTGAGGTAATGGGTACCCCATCAACCCTGTTGTGATTATTATGCATTATATGCCTGTATCCAAATATCTCATGTACCTCATAAATATATGCACCTACTATGTACCCATAAAAATTAAAAATTTTAAAAATACTAGGAATTTTGCCAGGTTATCTCTAGTGTTTGGAATAACATGACAAAGTAAACAATTTTGCTACCATTCTGAAATGAGGAAACGGTTTTTGAGGTCATATGGCTACGGACATTTGGCCATTCTGCCCACCTTTTATCTACACTTTCAGAATAGTGAATTGGCTGAATTCATTTGACTTTCTTTTTGTTTTCAGAATTGAAGTCATTTACTTTTCTTCTTATCACGTTACTGATCATGAGCAAGGTGCCCAGGTCTGCATAATCCCTAGGATGATGTCAGAAGAGAAGGCATCAAGGAACAAATCAAATTTGATCACATCTTCTTGGGTTACTAATTTTTGAATAGATTATAACTTCCTTGGGAGTAGAGAATATGTTCCTCAGTTTGTTGCATAATTATAGCATCTGGTCCAGAGTAAGTATTTAGGGAGAAAAAAACAAACAAACAAAAAAACTGTTGATGATTGTTTGTAGCCATAGTTGTTTACCAGAGGCTTATATAACTTATTTGGCTTTTTACTTCCTTCTTTGAAGCAGAGAATTTTGGCTTTTTTTCTGCTTCATGTGATATCTCAGAAATGGTTCACTTGTGTGTCACTTCCCATGGCATTTCTGGTAGCGGCAACCAACTCTAATCTATTCCTCCTACTCCTGAAAGCCTATTGGACTAACAGTAAGATAGACTGACGTTTTTATACCAATAAACTCAGAACTATTTCCATTGATAATTTCTGTATTATTTTTATTTTCATAACTGTAACAAATTACTTCTGACTCACTTCATAACTGTTGACGTTCCTGTGGTCTAGACTAATGGTTGAGCACCATCTGTCTGAAAGTTTGGGTTTAATGCCAATGCAAATCCATTGATTTCAATGATGGTGTGGCTTAATCCCCATATTCCTACAATCCAAAGGTGGGGGGTTCCTTACAGTCTTCCTGCAAAATTGAAGACCTCTCTTGAAAATTGTGTTTCTGTATTTAAACCATGAATGAGTCCCTGCTATTTATTTCCACAAATGTTAATGCTAACTGCTCCCGACAGCTTGTTCTGCTCTTAGACTCTACCTTTCTAACCTTCATGGATACCCTTTGTATGTCGGACTTCATTCATGTTGTCTGTTTACATTTCAAAAATGCAAACTTATTTCATTCTCCAGAAGCTATAACTAGTTAGGTTTCTTAACTTACAGCTTTGTATCTCTTCCACATCTAACGTCCCACCTGCCCCCACATTCCTGCCCCCTATCTGTTCCCATTTGTGATGTGGTACATAAGATATGACTGTATTTTCTACTTTAATTTTGACCTCTTGATTCTCAAGTTTTGGGGAAAAAGCAACCTAAAATACACATTCAGCAATAAGATTATTATGATGAAAATTGTGTCTAAATTAGATTTTTTTTGTACAATATAACTGAATATTTTCTAAATGTATGTTTTTTTCATCACAGAAGAAAATTATTTTTAAAGAGATAAAGACAGATATCTTTAGTGTATTTTCTTTTGGGGGTAAGAAGGAACAAACACTGTTCTGTGAAATTATATTTCAGAGCACTAATTAAAGATTTATTCCATGGACAAATAAACCACCTGCCCCTGCATACTTTATGGAAATGTTTTATATTTTCCAATCTCTTATTTTACACACTCATTAATAACACAGAACATGTGCAGTTTGCATTAGGCATTTTCATAAGTATGAAATATTCAGCTTCTGCAGTGAGTCAACATACCAAATATAATTATGAACACCAACCTCTCTGCAAGAAGTTCAGATATGAGTATGTGTGTATGTGTGCTTATGTATATATACTTATTTATATATATACATGCATATATATATATATACATATTATGCACATCATGTATAGCCCCATACTTCTTCATTGTTTCTTTTGTTATTATAGCAATGTGTATTGTTTAAAAGGTGAAAAGTTAGGAAATGGTGCTAAATTTTGAAAATCATTGCCTTAATTTTTATATAACACTATGATGAATATTATGATGGTTATTCAGAAATCTTACCTTTATTGATAATTCTGAAACTTGTTATAAAATTCTCT
>CAUYLG010018061.1:0-87115 GCA_963573385.1 Cacajao melanocephalus
TTGCAGCACTGTTTACAATAGCAAAGACCTGGAACCAACCCAAATGCCCATCGATGATAGACTGGACAGGGAAAATGTGGCACATATACACCATGGAATACTATGCAGCCATAAGAAACGATGAGTTCGTGTCCTTTGTAGAGACATGGATGAACCTGGAAACCATCATTCTCAGCAAACTGACACAAGAACACAAAATCAAACACCGCATGCTCTCACTCATAGGTGGGTGTTGAACAATGAGAACACATGGACACAGGGAGGGGAGTATCATACACTGGGGTCTGTTGGGGTAAATAGGGGAGGGAGAGTGGGGGGTGGGGAGTTGGGGAGAGAAAGCCTGGGGAGAAATGTCAGATATAGGTGATGGGGATAAAGGCAGCAAATCACACTGCCATATGTGTACCTATGCAACAATCTTGCATGTTCTTCACATGTACCCTAAAACCTAAAATGCAATAAAAAAGAGACCCCAGAGAGCTCCCTCACTCTTCTACCATGTGAGGTTACAGTGAAAAACAGCCATATATGAGGAAGAGGGCCCTCACCAGATACTGAATCTGCTATCACCTTGATCCTGTACTTCCCAGCCTCCAGAACCATGAGAAATAAATTTGGTCTTTTTTGTTTAAAAAAATAAAGAAAGAAAGTTATACTATAATAAGAAAGCCAGAGCTGGGCACAGTAGCTCACACCTGTAATCCCAGCACTTTGGAAGGCTGAGGCAGGCAGACCACCTGAGGTCAGGAGTTCAAGACCAGTCTGGCCAACATGGTGAAACCCTGTCTCTACTAAAAATATAAAAATTAGCCAGCCAAGCTGGCGGGTGCCTGTAATCCCAGCTACTTGGGAGGCTGAAGCAGGAGAACTGATTGAACCTGGGAGATGGAGGCTGCAGTGAGCCAAGATAGTGCCACTGCACTCCAGCCTGGGTGACACAGCAAGACTCTGTCTTAAAAAGAAAAATAATAATAAAGGCAGACACCAAATTCCTGGCATATTGTATCATTCCTCTTATACAAAATGTCCAGAACAGGCAAATATGTAGAGATAGAAAGTAGATTAGTGGTTGCCAGGGCTTGGGAGTGGTGAGGGGAGAATTGGAACTACTTTCTAATACATACAAAGTTTCTCCTGGGATGATATAAATATTCTAAAATTAGTAATGATGAGTGTACTACATAATGAATATACTAAAAATCACTGTAGTATTAAAGAAAGCACATGCCTTCTTTGAGAATTTCTACTAGTAAAATTTAATTCACATGATTGGGATTAAAACTATACTACCGATCATCCATACCAAAACACAAAAATTTTAATTGAATTTAAAGAATAGGTAGCCTTTCTTAGACTTACCTTCTTACACAAATTTTGGTGTAAACATTAATTTTAGCAAGGAAAAGAAATAAAAAGCATAAACCTGAAAATGATATTAAAGGCACAAAAATGCCTTTACTCATAGATGAAATAACTTGCTTTATACCTAGATAATTCTTAGTAATTTACAGAAAAATCTAGTAGAATAAATAAATGAATATAGTAAAATAACATAATACAGGACAATATAAAATTTGTAGTAATCCAGTTATGCTGAAAACAAACATCCTGAAAATGAAATGAAATTACACATACTATTTACGATAGCTTCAAAAAATAAAAAATTCTTAGAAAAATAAATTTAATACACCATCTGCAAGACTACTATGCTAGATTAATGAAGCCCCAGTGGTGTGCTGGAGTCCACTTCACTGGTTTTCCCAACTTCACGCTCAGTCACATCACACTGGTAATTAGAAATGGTCAAGGTAAAAGAATCTGCACCATGGTAACGGGAAAATGCTACACATGAGAATGATGTATTCTGGAAAGCAAGTTGTTAAACATTCATCAGCATATAACTGAGAATACTTAAATGAAGACATATATGATGTTCATAGATTAGAAGATATAATATTAAGGAGTTCATCATTTACAAATTATAGATTCAATGACCATACAAATCAATATTCTAACAGGCTCTTTCTGTAAAAAGCAAAGTTGTTCAAAAATTTATACAGAAATACAAAAGACCTAGAATAGCCACAACAGAATGATAACAGGAGAATAAAAATGGAGGACTTATGGGTCTTATTTTAAGGTTTTTATAGAGTTATAGTAACTGAAATCACAGAACAGAATACAGAGTCCAGAAGCAGCCCCAGACATGTATGACCAACTGTTTTACAAGAAAAGTGTCATCATTCAATTGGGTAAAAAAAAAATATTTTCCCCAAATGCTGCACTGAATATTGATATGGACATTTAAAACTTGAGTACTATCTCTCAATACAAAAAGAATAATAATTCAAGATATAATATAGATCTAATGATTGAACCTAGAAGAAAAAACATGAGAAAGTCTTTGTGGCATTTGGGTAGGCAAAGATTTCTTAGATAGAGCCAAAAATGAAGTAATTATTTTAAAAAATTGACCTTTTTAAAACTAAAAAACAAACTGCTTTTCAAAAGACAATGTAAAGGAAACAAAAAGAGTAATATCTTTATGTGTTCTGATATTACGTAATTTCGGAACATATAAAGAGCACCAATAATGCAATGATAAAAGACAAAAAAAAAGCAATAAAAATGAGCAAATAATTTCAACAGGTACTTATTAAAGTACAATAAAACAGTAATCAATATGCATATCAGCAAACTGATATAAGAACAGAAATCCAAACAACACATGTTCTCATTCATAAGTGGGTGTTGAACAATGAGAACACATGGATACAAGTAGGGGAACATCACATACTGGGGTCTGTTAGGGGGTGGTGGGCTAGGAGAGGGATAGCAGGGGCTGGGGAGATTGGGGAGGGATAACATTAGGAGAAATAGCTAATGTAGGTGATGGGGGAATGGACTCAGCAAACCACCATGGCATGTTTATACCTATGTAACAGTCCTGCAAGATATGCAAATGTATACCATAACTTAAAGTAAATTAAAAAAAAAAAAAAAAGAAAGTCACAACAAAAAGATAATTGGAAAATGAGATACTTCTAAATAGCTAACAAGTCAAGGAATAATATTATAGATCGTATCCTATAGACAGCAGCTAAACCTAAAAATGCTCATATTAGAAAAGAAAAGGACTGAATATAAATGACTTAAAAAACCAGCTTAAGAAACTGGAAAAGGAACAGAATACATTCAGATATAACAGCAGGAAGAAATACTAGGTGTAAATATCAGTGAAATAAAACATAACTGTGTCCATTAATAACAAGAGGTGTTAGAAGTGGTTGCTCTGGATTGACAGCTGAGGCTGGGATACCATACCCCAAGGCAGTGCAGAGGCGGATCATGCTGAACACCATCTCTAGTCATTGGGATGGTGCTCAGCATGATCAACTATACAGGTCATTTCTTTCTCATATCTGGAGCTGCTGGGGAATAGGCGTCCACAGACTGAACAAGGTTAAAGGTGGTGAGAGAACAGACAGAACCTGGAGTTGAGCTCGAGATGCTTCCTTGTGCCTCTGTGGCTGAAAATAAAGGAGCACTAGATGCCACCTGGGACTGTGCTTTTCTACCCGCCTAGGAAAACAAACTACTCCACAGACCTTGCAGCAGCTCTGACTATAGCATTGCACATTGCCCATCTTTACCCAGGCTTTCAGCTGTGTGCTCTCAGCCACTGCTAACTGCTTGAAATATTTATAGCTGAACAGTGGTGTTTTATGATGTATATGCTCCCACAGGCCTGGTGAGTAGCGTGGCTTATAAATTTATTGAATTTCAAAATAGATTTATATATTTTCTTTTGGCTATGCTTTATTGGATGCTTACTCCTAAACTGACACACAGAAGATGGTGCCCTGTCTGGAGGGTAACTTGCCAATCACTGCAGGCTAACGAGCTAAGTAAGAAACAACAAAGCATTCCAAGATGAATAGAAATTTATCTTCAGATAAGTACTTCTTTACAACTGAGAAATGTTGAATGCCTGCTTATGAGCAAAGTGTGCTTATAAATGAGACACTTGCTTGATGCTACCTAGTAAATAGAGGTGGTGATTCACAGCTTATGACCAACGTATAGAAAAAGAATTTAAATTGTGAAATGTTATGCAAAATATTCCAGCCTGCTAAAAATACTGATGCTGGCTTTTTCAAAAAAGAGATATCAGAAAGAAAACAGAAGGATTTTTGAAACTATTTCTGAGATACCTCCTTGATGGGTAAACCCTTCAGCTATATTGTTGCCATTTCCATGAATTCGGCCCACATTTGTGACTATAGAAGAACCTAAGTCAGATATGCTTTCAAAATATTTCAAAATATTCCAGTCTGCTACCAGTCTGATGATAGGTAGCAAACTATTATATTGTGTTATATCCTAGAAGTTTGAAACAACATAGAAATTTATAAAAGAGCTTTTATAAAAGAGCTTTTTATAAAAGAAAATTATAAAAGAGTTTTCAGGAACACTTGTCTGCATCCGTTAACCACCAGAAATCTTGCATGCCCATGCATGTATGTGTATACGAATATACATATGTGTATGTATGTATATATTCATAGAAGTATTCATAGATATTCTTTTCACAGTAACAAGGAATAAAACAATCTTTGCCATTGTTATTAATAAAAACTCTTATTGTGGTTGATGTCTATCTTTCATAATAGAAGTATTTCTATATCACTTGGAATTTGAAAGTTATATTTTCTTCTAAATCTTGAATTACTGGAACAGGGAAAGAGGGATTTTGTTGCTTGAGTCCTTTTTTAGTCAGGCATTTGGTTATTCCTTCCTCCCAGAAAAGAACATTTCAGAGAGTAGAAAATAGTTAAACATATGGGGTCCAAGGTCTTTGAAAGCATATCTGACTTAGGCTCTTCTGTAGTCACAAATGCAGGCTGAATTCACGGAAATGGCAACGACATAGCTAAGGGGTTTACCCATCAAGGAGGTATCTCAGAAATACTGAGTTTCAAAAATCCTTCTGTTTTCTTTTTGATATCTCTTTTTTGAAAAAGCCAGCATCAATTTTTTAGTAGTTTTAAATTTGAAGAAAAAAAAATTAATGAATGAATCAAGTCATATTCAAAGGCCAATTATATCTTCAGAACAGGAAGACTTTTATAACTCACTCATTTCTGGGAATTATGACATGCTTTTTAAACATATGAAGGAAATAATAGCTCAAGGGCAAATTTTTGTATGAATTTAGTTTTATAAATATCTATTTTATTTTATCCTATGAAAGTACTATAAGACTGTTTCAGAATTTCTTTACTGTCATAGAAAATAAAAGTTTAATTTGAGAAGCCATCAGCTGGCCAGGCACAGTGGCTCATGTCTGTAGTCCCAGCACTTTGGGAGGCCAAGGTGGGTGGATCAGAAGGTCAGGAGTTCGAGACATGGTGAAACCCCGTGTCTACTAAAAATACAAAAATTAGCCAGCTGGGGTGGTGCACACCTGTAATCCCAGCTATTCAAGAGGCTAAGGCAGGAGAATGGCTTGAACCTGGGAGGCAGAGGTTGCAGTGAGCTGAGATTGTGCCACTGCACTCCAGCCTAGGCGACAGAGTGAGATTCTGTCTCAAGAAAAATAAAAGAAGAGAAGAGAAAAGAAGAAGGAGAGGAGAGGAGAGGAGAGGAGAGGAGAGGAGAGGAGAGGAGAGGAGAAGGAGAGGAGAGGAGAAGGGAAGGGAAGGGAAGGGAAGGGAAGGGAAGGGAAGGGAAGGGAAGGGAAGGGAAGGGAAGGGAAGAGAAGAGAAGAGAAGAGAAGGAAGATGTTATCTATAATTTTTTTATGTGCATATCTGGGCTTTGGACTCTAACAGACCTCATTGTTCTTTTTCAACTAATTTAATAGATTTCCTTTGTTCTCTGACTCTGAATTCCATTAGATTGCCATTCCTCCATTCTGCAACTCAGAGACGAAGAAGAAGAGTGTATCTTCACCCTCACAGCATCTTTTGGCAGCTCCTTCAATTGATATCTAGGGCATACCAGATAATAGCCAACCAGCATATTATATTAGTTTTCTATTGCTGTATAACAAATTACCACACACTCAGTGACTTAAATACTACTTGTTAGTTCACAGTTCTGGAGTTCAGAAATCTGTTTTGGAGTGACTGGGATGTCAGCTTAGGCAATCACAAGACTGAAGTCAAAGTATTAGCCAGTCTGAGTCCGCATTTGGGGACTGGGAAGTCTCCTCTGAAGCTCATTCTCCTTGTGAGCAGAACTCAGTTCAGTGTATCTGGAGGACTGAGCATCTAATTTTTGTTGTTGCTATGCATCTGCAGGGGCTTCTTTTAGTTCCTAGAGGCTACCTATATTTCTTGCCATACGGCTCTCTCTAACTTCAAGTCAGAAATGGTGTGTCAAATCTCCTTAGTGCTTTGAATGTCTCCCTCCAAGGAAAGCCCAGTCTCTTTTAATAGCTCATCTGAGGCTGGGCATGGTGGCTCACGCCTGTAATCCGAGCACTTTGGGAGGCTGAGGTGGGCAGATTTCAAGGTCAGGAGTTTGAGGCTAGCCTGATGAACATGGTGAAACCCCATCTCTACTAAAAATACAAAAATTAGCCAGGCATGGTGGTGCATGCCTGTAGTCCCAGCTACCTGGGAAGCTGAGGCAGTAGAATCACTTGAACCCAAGGGGTGGAAGTTGCAGTGAGCCAAGATCTGGCCATTGCAGTCTAGCCTGGCAACAGAGAGAAACCCTGTCTCAAAAAAACAAAACAAAACAAAACAAAAAAACACCTCACCCGATTAGGTTAGGCTCACCCAAGATAAAATGTTTTAAAGTCAATTGATATGGCTCCTTAATTACATCTGCAAAATACCTACACGAGGGGTCCCAGATTTGTGCTTGATTAAACAACTGATATGTACAGGATCATCTTAGTATTAATAATTGGGGATCCTGGGGTCTATCTCAGAATTCTGTCTGCCATACACGTTTGAACATTTTCTTAATAGCTACTATTACCTCCAGAAGCAACTTGTGCCATCTTTGGATAAACATAAAACTAGTTTCTGCCTTGATTATTAACTCATTGAAGGCGGCAAGCATGTTTCATTTAGTTTGGTATGCCAGGAACTCACACCAATCTTTGCACAATAAATGATAGCTTGATAGATACATAGAAACTCACATTGTTTAAAAACAATGTTTGTTTATTTAGATTAAGTTTCCATTTGTTGACTTGAAAACATTCTGCCATTTGGAGCCACATAGAGCAAAGCTAATTTCTAATCTGTCTTTGAGATTTTTTATGTCTCCAGACTATACATTTCTAATATCATCAGTTTTTCATCACCAATGCCATCATGGTGATTTAATTTAACTGCTTGCAACTGGACACAATGCTCTGGATGATTTTTGCAATGTTGTGATTGTTTTATTCATATAGTTGTATATTTGTTTCATTTGTGCATATTATAATAGACCTATCATCAACTGGGCTTGAGCTCCACACCTCTATAAAGCAGTACAAGATGATAATAGCATCTTTAGAAATCATATAAAAGGTTGACTTATTGAGCCTATAATCTATTAGATTTCTTAACTTTCTAAAAACATGTACTGCTATGAATTATGGCCTCTCGAAAGAAAGTATTTTTAGATACAAAATGTACAGATCCTTATTAAATGTCATTAAATGTAACCTTCCATTTCAAATCCTTTAAGAGTGCTTGAGATCTTAATTGTGTCACTGAATGTATCACTGGTGCATTCGCTCTTTTGTTCCTTTTGCCTCATGGCCCCATTGGCTGCATGTCATGTGGCATCTACATCTTCCACTCACTCACATATGTCATAAACTAAAATGTGAACTCAAACAGAACCAAAGAAAACAGTGCTCTGGACTTTATGTTGACATTAACTCAAGAAGCATCACTCAGCTAGTTACCAATATACTGGATTATATTATGTCCCAACAGACCTTTCCATATTTTAACTACTTTAACTTTTAAACATGTATCCAATTCAGATAAATTCAGATAGCAGTTCTCTCACCAGTCAATTATTTCAACATACCTCATCAAAGACAAAATTATTATAAAACATATATTAAGGAATATATTTATTTAACATCAGTTCTGAACTGATCATTGAATTAGGAGTTTATTATGTCTTTGTTCTTCTACTTTTAAACAGATTAGACCTGCCTATAAAAGGCATATTTGAGATATAACTTGAAAATGTGAATTTGACCATAAGATGAGATAGGAAGAGCTAATTCATTTGGTTAAAATTATATAACAAATGTAGAAAAATATATTTTACAGATCTTTTCTAAAGCATCCGTATATAATTTTTACGGAAATGTACATATCCATTATTTAGCAATTAATCCAAAATTTATATTTTATTCTTACTAGCATTCTATTATTATGCATATATAAATGACAGATTGACTTAATAACTCATTCAGTCATCAACTATTTATAAGGTCCTGGTATAAGTAGTACACTAGGCTAGGAAATTTATAGTGAATTTAACGAAATTAACAATAATTTGGATTAATTAAAATATGTAACTATAATTTGTAATTAATATCCAGACTGGGCATCCGAGCAAGACCCAACTAAAAAAAGTCTTTGTGGAACTGGCGACTTTTGAGTTATAATGTAGACCATATAATGTAGACCATATTTGTCACGTGTATGACAAATATGGAACAGAGAAATAATGAAAGAGAAGAGACAATTTAGAGGTGGACAAAATTGTCCAGACAAAAGACAATGAGAGTATGAATGTATTTGTGTGCTAGAGAATCTATCTTTAGAAGCCAGATGTGAGAGGTTTGACTGGACCAAATATTCACAGAATCTTTTCTCACAGAAACTAAAAATGTGACATGCAACACTATGAAATGTCATAAAAGTAACAATTTGTTAGTGTCATCAGAAAGATAACAAATACTCAGAATTTTCTGATGGGAGAGAGATAACATCCATGTGCCCACTTATTCAGTAAAATCTTAGCATTTACTATGTGCCAACTACTGTGATAGGCATTGCAAATAAAAAAGTTTTTGAGTCCTTGTCTTGAAGGCCTGTATAATCTACACACAGCATAATAAAATTCTCTGTGGCATGGTAGCTCATACCTGTAATCCCAGCACTTTGGGAGGCCAAGGCAGTAAGATCATTTGAGGCCAGGAGTTTGAGATCAGCCTGGGAAATGTAGTGAGACTTTATCTCTACAAAAGAAAAATAAATTAGCCAGGTATGCACCTGTGATCCCAGCTACTCAGGAGGTTGAGGCAGGAAGACGGCTTGACCCCAGGAGTTCAAGTCTATAATGAGCTATGATCATTACATGGCACTCCAGAGTGGGCATCAGAGAGAGAGACTCCATCTAAAAAAAAAAGTCTGTGGAACTGGTGACTTTGACTTCTACTTTAGACTACAGTTTGTGTGATAAATATAGAACAGAGAAATAATGAAGGTGAAGAGACAATTTAAAGGCAGACAGAATTTTCCAGGCAAGAGACAATGAGAGTATGAATTTAAGTGTGTGCTAGAGAATCCATCTTTAGAAGCCAGATGTGAGACGTTTGATTGGAGTAAATATTCACTGACTATGTGGGATAAGGAAATGGAATAAATCAAATATCCTCCAAGTTAAGCAGCATGTCTAGGAGAATGAGTCCTTTGATAGAAACACTGGATTTAGGAAGAGAAACTTAAGGGAAAAGACAATTATTTTCAATTATTTGGATTGAAATGATAGAATATATATGTTGTCATTAAATTTTTAATTTCCAGGATGCTTCTTTCCATGCAGAAGAGATTCTGACATTGGAGAAACAGTATTGTATGCTGTTTAAAAGCACGGGCTCTGGGCTGGGGGCAGTGGCTCACGCCTGTAATCCCAGCACTTTGGGAGGCCGAGGCAGGTGGATCATGAGGTCAAGAGATTGAGACCATCCTGGCCAGCATGGTGAAACCCGTCTCTACTAAAGGTACAAAAAATTAGCCAGGCGTGGTGGTGTGTGCCTGTTGTTCCAGCTACTCAGGAGGCTGAGGCAGGAGAATTGCTTGAAACCGGAAAATGGAAGTTGCAGTGAGCCAGGATCGTGCCACTGCACTCCAGCCTGGCCATAGAGCGGGACTCTGTCTCAAAAAAAAAAAAAAAAAGAAAAAGAAAAAAAAAAAAGCATGGGCTCTGAAATCAAACTGCCTGTACTCGAATTCTGACTCTGTTCTAACTAGCTGAGGAATGTTGAGCCAATTGCTTCATAACATGTATCTGTTTCCTCATCTGTAAAATGGAGATTATTTCAAAAGTGTCTATCTCACATTCTTCTCACGAAGAATACATGAATTAATGCAATTTAAAACAAAACCCGGTCTATAATACATCCACGCAGTTTATAGCTCCATCTTGACTAGACTCTGGAATGCCAGACTTAAATGTCCAACTGTCTGACATCTAGCATAAACTCAACAGGAACAAAAATGAATGTATTAATACAATCCTTCTTCATTTACCTAAAAATAAAACAAACTTGCTCCTTCTGCTGCATTCCCTATTGGAGAAGGAAACCTGAAAGTCTTCTTCCTGTGTATCCAATCAATGAGCATATCCTGAAGACTTTATCTCCTTAATCAGTCTCTCATCTATCCTGTCTATCCTTATCCATGGTCACTTTTTTTGTTCAGGTCACATTAACTCCTCTATGAGAACTATAGTAAGCTCCCCATTTGTCTACGGCCTTCACATCCACTAAACATTTGATCTCTCTAAATTCCAAACCTCATCATAACATTTCTCTGAATAGAAAAGCTTTCCATTGGCCACACAATGCAAAAGAAACTCAGAGAAAGATCTTCTGTTTGTTCTGCGTGCTCGGACCCCTGTGTGTCACAACACTACCACTCCCGTCACCAGCTCCAGCCACAGCACAGCTGGTAGTCCTTAGACCACAACAAGCTGTCATCTGCCGCCTATCACAGTTGACCCCATTTCCCTTGCTAGTAACATTCCTTTTTTCTCTTCAGTCCTTTTACCTAGGAATTCATGGGCCTTTGTCAAAACTCATGTTAAGGGTCACATTTCATCTGAAACGTTACCACTTAATCCTCCTATCCTCTGTCCAATACTTTCTATGATCTGTCTTCTCTGCAGCCCTCGTTTTATCCTTCATATTTGCCTAAGGGAGCACGTTACCCTAATTACATTAATATATTTAAATGTCTGTTTCACTTTATTAGACACTAAACCTCTCAGATATACTTACACTAACTTGTAACACAGCCTGGCACATGGGACACCCAATACGTGTTCACTGAATAAATGTTTGATACTTAAGGGGACTTTGTAACCAATTCAAGATAAAGTACAGTAAGGATCATGACTACAGTTTTCATAAAAGAAAAAAATTAATCAAACTAGAAAGGAGATTGGGAATGGCTTTGAGTTTCCAGTTACTTCACAGATTACTAAGATTAAAGTCATACGGCACACTGCTAGAGAGAAAACATTTTAATACAGAAACACAAATGGGTTAATTTTTAAGTTAAAATAATTTGATGATTGTTATAAATTCCAACCAAATGTTTTCGCACTAATTGTTTTCTTCAAATTTTTGTCACCGCTTTTTAAAGTAAAAATGTCAACAATAGAATTTCACATGCTCTTAACGTTTCTCCTAAACGTAAATTTCAACTGGTAAATTCTGCCTGATTAAAACAGCTTATAACTTCCCATTCAGTAAATTTTCAGGGAGAGAAAGAATGGGCAATAAAGATTTTTCTCCCTCAATTGTGCCCTTCTTTACATAATGGTTGAAGAGACAAAAATTGTAATGAACGTTGAGATCTTACCTCAAAATACACGCACTATATTTACTGCCTATAAAGTTTCAGCTCAGCCAAAATATTTCCTCCTCTTCTCCCTTTCATTTTGAAAAATTTTGTTTTACTCCAACTCAGGCAATATTTTAATCAGAGGAAATGTAGATGTACTGACTTTCTCTAAAAATAAAGGCAAAATTTAAAAATTATTATGATAGTAGTACAATACAAACATCATGTAACAAATGGAAATACCTCTACACAAGAATATTCACAGCCAGGCACGGTGGGTCACCCTTGTAATCCCAACACTTTGGGAGGCTGAGGCGGGCAGATCACCTGAGGTCAGGAGTTTGAGAACAGCCTGGCCAACATGTCAAAACCCTGTCTCTACTAAAAATGCAAAAAAAAAAAAAAAAAAAAATTAGGCAGACATGGTGGCAGGCACCTGTAATCCCATCTACACGGGAAGCTGAGGCAAGAGAATCACTTGAACCCGGGAGGGAGAGGTTGCAGTGAGCAGGGATCACGCCACTGCACTCCAGCCTGGCAACAGAGTCTGTCCCCCTACCTCCCCAACCGCCCCAAAAAAAGCCAGGTGCGGTGGTTCAAGCCTGAAATTCCAGCACTTTAGGAGGCTGAGGCTAGCGGATCACGAGGTCACAAGTTTGAGACCAGAATGGCCAATATGGTGATACCCTGTCTCTACTAAAAATACAAAAATTAGCCAGGCGTGGTGGTGGGCACCTGTAAACCCAGCTACTTGGGAGACTGAGGTAAGAGAATCGCTTGAACTCGGGAGGCGGAGGCTGAAGTGAGCCGAGATTGCCCCACTGCCCTCCAGCCTGGGTAACAGAGCAAGACTCCATCTAAAAAAAAAGAAATTGCTAATTAGGCCAGGAACAGAAAAGAGTCTTTCAGAACCATTTAAATCTTTCTAATATAGATTCTTGATTATTCTGTGGCTCTGAGTCATAATGATCCAAATTAATTCGTAGGTAAACACAATCAGTATCTTGGTGCTTTTTTAAAGGTCAAATAAGTCATTGCCAATGTTATACATTTCCTAGTTAATGGCGTAGAATTAAATTAAAATACATCACATTAATGGTATTGTCATGCTCTGTGATTGAATCACTTTTAAAAAATGGTATTGTTAATTAAAGTTATGCACTACTGGTTATGAAAATACCCAGACTGACATAGAAAGCTCAGGAAATCTTTTTTTTTTTTCTCTCCACAAATTACATGGGGAGTAAGTGGTAGTATTCAAGAGATTTTTTAAAAGTCTGCAAGATGAGGGCCTTAATAGTTTGCAAAACTACTACATCAGATAATAAGAAACAGGTTTATAGTAAAGAGGGAAGTTGTATCCCATATCCTAAATACTGCCCTAGTTTTTGCCTTCTTTTCAATGTTGAACATCTCAAAAGAGTTCTCTAAATTGTTTACTTCACTTAGTATCTACTCCTCAGCCCACTTCAATCTGGATTTTCTCTCTTCTGTAACAAAGGACCACTTGTTAAAATCATAGACAATTATCTTCATGTTATGAATCCAATGGACCTTCCCACAGTATACTGTTGTAGATTCTTTCCAAAGCTTCTGAGACACTACATTTCCCAAAGTTTCTTATTCAGTGTGGGTTACTCTATTTGAGTTTCTTCTGCAGACTTTATCTTCACTGCTTGGACACTCCATGTTAAAATTTTTGACATGTAGTCATGGGATACTCTCTTTTCCTTGTTGTTTGCCAATGAAATTTATCTATAACTATGGCTTCATTAACCACTTGTCCTAATACAGTGTTTATTTATTTTTATATATATATATATATATATATATATATATATATATTTTATTGCACTTTAGGTTCTGGGGTACATGTGAAGAACATGCAGGATTGTTGCATTGGTACATACATGATGGCAATGTGGTTTGCTGCCTCCATCCCCATCACCTATATCTGGCATTACTCCCCGTGTTATCCCATCCCAACCACCTACCCCTCACTGTCCCTTCCCTAGTCCCGCCCCCCGACAGACCTCAGTGTGTGATGCTCCCCTCCCCGTGTCCATGTGTTCTCAATGTGCAACACCCATCTGTGAGTGAGAACATGCAGTGTTTGATTTTCTGTTCTTGTGTCAGTTTGCTGGGAATGATGGTTTCCAGGTTCATCCATGTCCCTACAAAGGACACGAACTCATCCTTTTTGATGGCTGCATAGTATTCCATGGTGTATATGTGCCACATTTTCCCTGTCCAGTCTATCATCGATCGGCATTTGGGTTGGTTCCAAGTCTTTGCTATTGTAAACAGTGCTGTGGTGATGCTGTCTTAAGCAGGGTACCACCAGTCATCCTGTCCATTTTAACCACTACCTATCTCTAAGGTCTGTCTCTTCTTTTCCATTGCGACCACCATCACCAGAGTCCCAGCCACCAGTGTATCTTACTCTTAGTAATGCAACGTACATTCTAATTGGCCTCCCTGCCTTCTTATTTTCCCCTAATGAGTTTTCTACACCACACCTAGAGTGATCTTTTCAAAATGTAAATGAATACCATCACCACCAAACGTTAAAACTTAGAAAAAACTTTCTACTGATTTTAGGATTACAATACTATTTTGCCTTGCTCTTCAAGCTATAAAGTCTTGCTCTTACTTAATGTCTTTAATTTTATCCCACACCAAGACCCTACCTCAGTCTGTGTTTCGGCCTCACTTTCCTTCACGTGCATAAAATCACCCTGCTCCAGCTCTCACAGATCATTGCAGGGCTTTCCTCCCCACTCTTCGGCCCAGTTGATTCTTCCTCATCCTTTAGATGGCAGCTCACTAATCACTTAGTAGGAAACTCCTTCTATAACTACTCAGATATCCCTACCTGTTTTTGGGGCAAGTTGCATACTTACTTAAAGGAATTTTAGAAACTAAAACTTACAAAACACAAGCTAATGTGCCGATTTACCAAGTATGCTTTGTTTCACCACCTCTCTCATGACCCTGTTTTTTTTTTTTTTTCAGTATTTGCCTGTTTTAAGTATCTAACCATTGCTAGGCTTAATTGATTTCTTGAAGACTCAACTTAATAACCTAAATTTCAATTATAGTATATTATGTTGCAAAGTTATCTATATTGTATCAAATACTGAATTTGGAAGGGAATTCTCATAGTAATCTTTTTATACAAATAGTATTTCTCTGTTGCCAATCAGTCCACTCTTTTTTTGAGCACTCTAACCCTTTTTCTCCTACTTGCTTAAGTCCATTCAGGTAGAAACCCTAGTAATTGACTAAGTAGGGAAGTGGGTTAGCAAGAACATACTTTCAATGGTTTTTTAAAAATTTTTATCATAATTATGTATTACAAATTTTAATCTTCACAATATTATACTGTCCCCCAGATGCCATATCAAGTTGAGGAAAAAAATATTTTTAAAAATAAAATATTTGAGTCTTATCACCAGAAAATATCTACTAGTATAATCCAAAAAAATTATCTCATACAGACAAGAAAGCTTTTTAAGTTTCACTTTGTATTCGCAATGCCTAGCTGAGTGATAATGTGGCAGGCAAGTTCTCCCCGACAATCATCACAGGGTACGCCTGCTGACAGTCACACAGAAAGGCCTGCACTGCACCCCAGTTACACAGACAGATTTCCATAGCACTGCCTTAACATTGACCAGATAGTTAAACCTGGGGAAATCGGTGCCCAGACATCAAAGCTAGAAATGAAACATATGGTCAGTACAAGCCTTGCATGGGTTTCTCCCTTGCTGGAGCAAGCCAAAATAATAGAAAGAGCTTTACATTTCTACTGCCAGGACCTGTCCTATTGACAAAATCTGAGACAAGTCAAGGTAACAGAGGCAGTTGTTTGAATAGATTCACTGGAGAGTCTAAGGCAGCTTTCCAAACAAAGCTGTAAAGGAGGTAAGATAGAAATAATCACTCTGGTACCACAGTAGACAGGCCTTGAAGGTACTGAGGCCCCTTTAATCAGACTTAGCAAGCAGCTTTTTGCCTCTGATCTTCTAGTTGAAACAAAATTGGTTACCAATAGGCTTAGGCAAACACTACACTGCAAGTGGCACATAACCCCAACCTATATAAGCACTAACAAAATTGTAACATTTTGAGTTGGTCTGGTGGAATTATCTCCAGCCTTCTCCCTGTATCTGGTTATAGTAATAAATTCCCTTCTTTCCTAGTTTGTCTGCTTCTCATTATTGGGCTTTGAGAAAATGCAGCCAGACCTGTTTTGATTCCAGGAACAATAAGGATAGTATTCAACTTTAAAAAATTTTTTTCATGATGTTATCAGAATACCAGCACTTCAGTCTAGGCCCTACTGCTCCCCACATAGAAAGCCAATCGCTGAGACAAGAATTGCCAATGAAGAAGGTTTTAATCAGGTGCTGCAGCAAAGGAAACAGGAAAACAATCTTGAATCCATCTCTCTGACTAAAATTAGGGGTTTATACATAGCAGTGAAGAAATGTAACCATGTGCAGCAAAAAAGGAACTGGGGGAGGTAAGAGAGAGGAGTTGGTCAGCAGGAATCAGATGAGCAACCATGATGAGTGAAGGGTCTCACATCTCATTGTCCACATGCAATCTAGTAAGTTTCAGTTCCTTGATATGGTATGGGAATCCTGATGGTTGGCTTTCTGAAAAAGGAACTCAGATAAAACTAATGTAACTTTCTCAAGTTTAAAAACTGGGAGGGTTAGTTTCCATGTTTATTCAACAGAAATCATAACACCAGTTCTATGGGACTATTGGATGTTTTATTAATGTATGTATAATATTTTATGAGACTGGTATTCTATGGAATATACTCCAGGGAGGTTTGTTCAAAACATATTAGAAGAATGTAAAGCTCTTTGGCATGTTATATGGTATAAAGACTTAGCACATAGCAAATCATTTTAAGAATCAACTAAGACTTTTTCATAAAGAGGTTACAATTAAATCAAACAACACACCCAGCTAGTTCTGCAGAAAGTGATTTATTTAGGCAGAGAGAGAGAAAAAGGAGAAAGAAATAGAAAAGAGAAAGAGCAGCTTCCATGAGGTCATGGAAGGGGATCCAGACATGGAGTCCGCTGGGATGTGGGGAACAGGGACTTTTAGCCTGGGAGGAATTCCCTCCCCATTTAAGTTTTTTTGGTCTATGAGAGGAATTCCTTTAAACTTCCACTGGAGTGACTGATCTTTTGATTCTTTCCTGCATGTGTGTGAAAGTTAAACAAAGACCTCTAAGATCCAGGATGAAGAGTTGGCGGGAGGCATGGTGCTGAGAAGTTCTTGCCTTTGAAACTATGCCCCCTTATGGACCCAGGAAGAGAATACATTCCCTCAACATCATTGTGTACCTAAAAAATTCTAATGAATTTTTTAAAATCTCCTAAATTAATGAGTTAAACATGAATGCAGAAGAGAACCTAAGCATACAGAAACTAATTGTATCCCTATATAGTAGCAATGAACACATGGACATCGAAATTAAAAATACCTTACTACTTACTACAGTCTGAACAAATGAACTACTTAGGGGTAAATCTAACAAAACATATACAAGACTTCTATGGTGAAAACTACAAAATGCTGATAAAAAAATTAGGACATAACTATATTGAGAGACATACAAAGTTCATAGACTGGAAGAGTCACCATACTAAAGATGCCAATTCTCCCAAAATTTAACATATAATTTTAATACAAGTTATATCAGAACCCCAACATTTTTAAATAAATATACACATGCTCACTCTAAAGTTTATATGGAATGGTAAAATAACTAGAATAACTAAAAATAATTTTGTAAAAGAAGAATAAATTGGGAGGAATAAGTCTACCCAATTTCAAACTTGTAGATAAAAATTAACTCAAGTCAAAACTCAAAAGATGCTTAAATGTAAAATGCATAACTATAAAACTTTTTAAGATTGAGGGACTGTATTCTCTCCTTGGGTCCACAAGGGGGCGTGGTTTCAAAGGCAAGTACTTCCCAGTGCCATACCTCCAACCATCTTTCCATCCGGGAGACTAGAGGTGTTTGTTTAACTTTCTGGTGAGTGGGAAGCTAGACGCCCAGGTGAGCTCCCTTTGTTTAGAAAAGCCCGTGAGAAGCTACGGGAGGACTGTGGGCCAAACAACAAATCAGATGTCAGAAATCAAAGACCAATCATTCCAGTAGAAGTTTAAAGGAACTCCTTTCATAGGACAGAAAACTTGAATAGGGAATAACCTCCAGGTTAAAAGTCTCCTTCTTCCACATCTGGGTGGACTCCATTTCTGGAGCCCTTCTCACCACAGTGTAGGAGCTTGCTCTATTTCCTTCTCCTTTTTCTCTCTCTCTGCCTAAATAAATCACTTTCTGCAAAACTCTTTGGGGTGCGATATTTACTTAAATGAGCTTCACCACCTGGCGGGGTCCTCTCCCCCATTCTTGGGTGAATAAGGGACCAAGGGCCTGGAAGAACACATCCTATTGGGAAGCGACCTGAGCCCATCGTCCGCAATTTGGTCACAAGATCATAGGAGAAAAGCTTCAGTATCTAGGGCTGAGCACAAAGTTCTCAGGTTATATACCAAAAGCATAATCCACAAAAGGAAAAACTGATAAACTACAGTTCATCAAAATTAAATATTAGCTCTGCCAAAGCTTCTATGAAGAGGCAGAGAAAACGGCCACAGAGTGGGAGAAAGTATTTGCAAACCGATTAAAGGCTGTTATCTAGACTGTATAAATACCCTCAAAACTTAGCAAAACAAAATAAGTAATTCAACTAGAAAATGGGTTTAGGATATAAAAAGTTTCACCAAAGATAATATGTAAATTGAAAATGAATACATGGACCAATGTTCAACAATTTATAGATTATGAAAATATGATTAAAACTCTAATGAGCTATTACTATACACCTATCAGAACGGCTAAGATAAAATGTGACAATACCAAATGCAAAAATATAGAGAAACTAGATCTCTCAGACATGCTGGTGAAAATGCAAACAGTCACTCTAGAAGACAGCTTTCCAGTTTCTTAAAAACGAAACATACCACTACCACATGACTGGTAATTGCCTGATATCCTATATTCAAGAGAAATGAACACTTGTATCCATGCAAAAACATGTACGTGAATGTTTATAGCAGTTTTATTTGTAACAGTTAAAACCTGAAAACAATTCAGATGACCTGCAACAAGTAAATGGTTAAACAAACTGTGATGCATTCATACCATAGAAAACCACTGCGCAATAAAAAGTAACAAACTGTAGATACATGCAATAATCTGAATAAATCAGCAGATAATTATGCTAAATGAAGAAAGCCAATCCCAAAAGTTTGCATACCATAAGATTTTACTTACATAACATTCGTGGAATGACAAACTATAAAAAGGAGTAGATTAGGCTGGGCACGGTGGCTTACGCCTATAATCCCAGCACTTTGGGAGGCCAAGGCGGGCGGATCATAAGGTCAAGAGATCGAGACCATCCTGGCCAATGTGGGGAAACCCCGTCTCTACAAAAATTAGCTGGGCATGGTGGCACACACCTGTAGTGCCAGCTACTTGGGAGGCTGAGGCAGAAGAATTGCCTGAAGCCAGGAGGTGGAGGTTACAGTGAGCTGAGATTGGGCCACTGCACTCCAGTCTGGTGACAGAGTAAGACTCCATCTCAAAAAAATAAATAAATTTAAAAATTTTTTTAAAAAGGAGCAAATTAATTGTTGCCAGGAATTAAAAGGAAACAATGGGGACAAAAGATGAATGTGGCTGTAACAAAGTGATATGAGGGATGGTTGTGACGATGGCAGTGAACTGTATCTTGACTGTGTTAATGTCTATAGCCTGGTTTCATATTTTTTCAATATTTCCACTTGGAGAACCTGATAAGAGTATATGATATTATATTTTTAACTCCATATGAATCTATAATCTATATCTAAAATATATAAATCTATATCTAAATATATAATCTATATCTAAAAATATAAAGTAATTTTTAAAATACTATTAAAAGAGTAGGCAAATATGTCTGAAAACAAGAAAATATTTTTGAATGCTATTAGTAATAAAAATGCCACAAATTCAGATGACAGTGAGCCACTATTTCTTCCTGTTCATTTTGAGATTTTTCTTTTTTTTTTTTTTTTTTTTGAGACAGAGTTTTGCTCTGTCACCCAGGCTGAAGTGCAGTGGTGAGATCTCAGCTCAATGCAACTTCCATCTCCTGGGTTTAAGCGATTCTCCTGCCTTAGCCTCCCAAATAGCTTGGATTACAGGCTCTCACCAACACGCCCAGCTAAGTTTTGTAATTTTAGCAGAGATGGGGTTTCACCATGTTGGCCAGGCTGGTCTTGAACTCCTGACCTCAAGTGATCTGCCCGCCTCAGCCTCCCAAAGTGCTGGGATTACAGGCATGAGCCACCACACTTGGCCATTAAGTTTGAGAAAAAGTTTTTAAAGGGGGTGAGACCTGTACTTTTTTCAAAATCATATTATAATTTAATTTTATTTTCTCTTTATTAGCAAAACATTAATTAATAGTACAATGCATGCCCTTTTAGAGTCATTGAAACACAGTAAATACGATGTTTGACAATGTAAACATTCACACATTTATTCATTCTTTTATTTAATAAACATTTATCCAGAACACACTGTAATCCACAGTATTATACTGGCCTTGGAAACTCACAAAAAATTTTTATCCTGAAGTTTAAAATCATTTAAAAATGGGGGAGTAACACTGTGTACCTATTTTCTCATCAGTAAAATAGTAAGTTCAAATAGATAACTTCTAACACTGGCTTTAACATTTTACAGTATTTAAAACTTAAATTACCTGAAAGGACTTCGGAATATTTTTTGTTCCTGAAAAGGTGAGACCTGTACTTTTATACACTGCTGGTAGCAATGAAAAATCATGACAGATCTTCTGGAAAGCAATTTGTCAAGAATATTAAATGTGATGTTTTTTCTTTTAATCCATCAATTTGATCCAAAGCTCAAAATATTTTCTCTTAGTTCTTTCCTGAGAGTCAACATGAATGAAATTATAACACAAAAAAATTATAAATCTTTTCTATAATTATGAAAAGACTTTTATGGAGAATAAATTAAAGAAAAAAAATAAGGCTGAATTTATCAGTAAAGCTCATCTTAATGTCAACCAAAGAGTAAGATAAGGTCCCCAGACGGACCTAGACAAATTCATATACACAAGTAACTTTGACATATATCATAGTCAATCATTGGAAAAACAAAACAGTGGTTAAACTGTTGCACATTCATATAATGACAAACTATGTAGCCAATAAATATGTTCTTTCAAGACTCTATAATGAGAAAATGTTCATCCCATAATTGTATGAGAATATTTAGTATTGATTTTTCTGATGAATATTTGTTAAAAATTTAAAACCAATAAATGATTATACCTCCAAAAAATAAGCTAAACCAAGCTTATTAGCAGCTTCTATAGCCCTGAGGGTCATTATAGAAACAGATTCACTACACACACACACACACACACACACACACACACACACACACACATTCTGACTCACTCAGAGTATTCTCACATTATTTTTTTTCCATTTTATTGCAAGAAGACCAAGAGAGAATATGCGGAGAGTAGAATTATAGATATCAATATTCCTTTGATGGTTTCTTACTTCTCCTCTTCAATCCTTTCTTCCACAACAGACAGTTGACCCTTGGAGTGCCTTCTAGGAACTGTTAGGACCACTCCATAGAATACTGTCACTGAATGTCTTTTAAATTAAAATATTAATGAATGGAAGCTTAAGGTATTACGCCTCCCAAAGATATATTAGTTTTAAAAGCATGTTAAATTTGGATAACGCCTAAGAACCAAAAGAATTTATCACTGTTGGTGGAATTGCTGGCACCCTGGTATATAAGATTATTTGGAACGTATAGCTGTGCAGTATTTCTTTAAAATCACACCACATAGACCACTCCATTCTGGAAAATGTGTAGATGTTTCACATACTGAAAAACAATGTGTGGCTGGATCAGCACAGTCAATTCCCATTACTGGGGAAGTAATTCAAACTCATATCAATCTGATGGTTAAGTCAGGATTATTATAAGGTATATAAAGGGATGTACAAAAAGTAGCATCCATAAGGCCAATAAAATGTATTTTAATACAATCTGACAATAAAGGCATTATAAAGCAAATGATTCACCTTGAAAAGATTTTTATGGAGAATAAATTAAAGGAAAAAAATAAGTAGAACTCATCTTAATGTCAACCAAAGAGTAAGATAAGGTCCGCAGATGGACCTAGACAAATTCAGAACTTTTTGAAAAAATCATTTATTTAAGCAGAGTCAATTTTAATAGCTACATCCGTACTGGTCTCATGGGGTTTTCATTTACCAAACAAAATTAAAACTTTGCTTGATCAGCATTATGAAATCAGTCAAACTCCACCGTGGTTTGAGAACTATTCAAATCCACTGGGTCAAAAGGGAATTTACCAGGAACGCTGTGGGCTTTCTTTACTTCCTTAACTCCTTCATTCCAAATGGAACGCTACTCTTTTGTTAACTTGAGAAAATTATGAGACTGGAATGAAAATAGCATCAGATAATTCTTGGCTATTTTCCCGTTTCTCCAAGTCCTATAACTCATCACAACTTTCTTTGTCTATTACAGAGGTTTGGGAAGGGGTTTTGTAAGCTGTTGTCCTAGGGGACTAGGCATTATTTAATATGCAAATGCTTAAACCTGCTCCCTGATGAACAGGAAGAAACAAATTCTGAGACTCTACAGTGGGTGGTATTTGTTTTGCTTAAAATGCTTCAAGCGTTGAGTCTCTGGAAAAACACAGGAGAAAAGATCATCTTCAACATTTTCTCTTTTCTTTCTGGCAATGCCATTCTTAACTCAGTGAGTTAGAGATGGGCAAGCACAAATAACATCTCAGCTTTCTCAAAATGCGAACAGAAGATAAAAATGTTATGCAGTGAAGCTTAAAATTTAATGTCATTTTACAAAGCAAAACCCAGGAGTTCCTCAGCAGAAAAAATTGCTCTGCACGAAAATGCTATAAATGGCAACGCAGATAAGAGAGACATTGAAATGTAAGTAATCCACTCCCTAACAGACTCCTCTCATCAACCCATCCCTCCTCCTCACCTGTTTTACACAGAGAAAGAATAGAGATTTGTTTAAGATGCTGGTATTATTTTCCTTCTAGAGTATTCTTTAGGCGGAGTGCTTAAGTAAGAATATGCACAAGGAGAAACAATAAATCGGAATGAAGGTTAGGAGGAGAATAACACAAGATAAATAGCATGCAGGAAAGATAATAACTTTAGGAAAAAGAAAATGAAAACATTTTCTAAATGACTTTAACTCATTCTGAAACCTATAAACTACCATTCATCCATAAAATAGTGAGGTAATGTACTTAGAGATTTCTAGTAAATATATATCATATGCTCCATTTGTGATATCGGTTTGTGTTACTTTAAATATCAAATTTTAAAGCAAAACTGAAAAATTCCCAATCCCAGAAGAGTCATCTTCCCTCAAGATACAAATTATCCTTGAAGAGGCACACAAACTTTTTGTAGTAAGTTACCTCCATTTTAAATTCAAACCACCAAATTTATGATTTGCTGCTCTCAGTCTCTGTACCTTCATCATCTTTATCCTACGTTCCAAGAGAGAAACCAGTGGCTGGTGCTTATTAGCACAATTTCAAGACTCTAGATAGATACTTCTGAAGAACTGGCCTGGTGTTAAATCCGCCTCCCTCCTCCTTAGCCTCCCCCAGCACACAATTAGAAGGACAGATAATGTAATGATAAACAAACTTTTCCTGGGGAAAAATTAAAAGTGCTTTTTAAAACACAAGTATAATTTGCCAACTCTTTCTCATGAGAAATTAGTCATGGCGCTACTATTAGAATTATTATTTTTTACTGCTTGAGAAGTCTACTGTCTCTAGCTTGTTTTTAGTTCTCAAGAGAGGCCCAAATTATTAAATGACTATAATTTTGGTGATTTCATTTAAAAAAGTAGATATTTTCCTTTGTTTCTTATTTTTATAAATACAAACTATTTCCAATGAGACTAATTGCAAAAGAACTCGGGAGCTGATAAACAGAGGGATTTTTCCTCCTTTAGGGGAAGTAGCAGTATGTTGGAAGGAGGTTTATTTTTAAAGTTTGATGTGTTTTTGTAGATATTCTTTAATAGTTACAATTTAGAGGCTATTTTCATCTAAAGTAAGTCCCATTTGTGAAATCCTAAATCACAATTATCAGTTCCAAAACAAGTAAGGAATTAAGACACAAATAATTATTTTTTCAAAGTATAATTTGTCGAGTTGGCGTCTGAGCTCAAACAATAGTTTCAAACAATTTGGAAGCAGCTTTTATATAATTTCATGCTCTATGAAAAATCCATTTGGAAAATCATGTGTAGCATTTGTTTTATAAGTAGTGCATTCAATAGGTAAGTCCCTCTGTTTTTTTTCCATTTTTCAACTGCTGCCTAACGTATTTCTAGGAGGAACAAAAAGCTGTCATCACAGTAACCACTAGGATGTGGTTTCAATGGGAAATTATCATTCAGCCTTCTGTAACTATGTTATATCAGAGAATCTAAAGAATATACAGAAAGAACCTACTGGAAATCAGAAGATGTGCTTCATTATGGCAGAGACCTCATATAAAGATCTGGCTTTCTCTGTACTTCTTTCACAAGATATTCACACATGCATTTAATAGAAAATGTGCTAAATGCTAGGAACATTATCTTAGCCTTTGGTCAGCTTACCGTGCTGTTTTATTTGCTGTTTAACTCAGATATATTAATGATAAAGTTTGAAGAGAAAACTATATTAGCCAACTATGGAGGTTAATTGTTGTTTAAGCAAGACTGAAAGAAAATGAGAATGCTGAATGTTTTTCTTCTATTTCTTGTTAATTGTATAATTTTACATATTTATTGCTATACCACCCTAAGATTGTCCTATACGATCTATAGTTTTCAACATTAGCATAAACATGTAAGCGTAATTTATTAATTTTTTCTGAAGGATAGCAATCACCAGAATAAGAGTTATTTATTTAGTTTTCCTGGTTAGCGTGTACTGATACATAAGCCCCATCTAGATTATAACCTCTATAGCTCATGGGTTACATGCATTGCTTTGTTCTGGGGTTTCATAGTTTACATGGAAGACACTGTGTGTATATGTTTGTGTATGTTAACATGCTGCTGACCAAGATCAATAAAAATACATCAGTGGAAACAGAAAAGTCAGTTATAACTACTAACTGGAAGTCAAAAGCCTTCACTTTGTATACAATCAAAATTATTGAAATTGACAAAAGCAAGAAAAAAATACGATATGCCTTTCTCTAAGAATTTAAAATATGATGCGGGATCAACGTGAGGATCACAAACCTATACAGAAATAACCATAGCAGAAACAGGAAATACATAGTCAAGACCGGCTCTCAGGTACAGAGCTGTGAGTAGAGCCAAGGCCGTTGCTCTCTGGATATTCTGGACCTCCTCTGCATTCTTTGGTGATTACGTATCAGCACTCTATCCATCAGGAACACATGTATTACATATTATATTCATTATGTAGCATGTCTGAGGAGGACATAGTTTCAAGTACTAACATAGGACAATAAATCCTTCTCAACATACATAGATCATCCAAAAATTACTTTATCTGTATGTTTCTGGCATCATAATGATTTTATTTTGTCTTTAACCTTACAGACATGGATGTGGCTTTTAGAGACTGGAGTGTAAAAATAGGGTTAGGAAGGGGATGATATTCATTAATTAATTATACTGAGATTACCAACCACAAATTTCTTTTTTTAAGAAAGGAGGAGTTTAGAATTATCCATGCATTTCTCTCTGATATTATATGCAAAGCAGCTGGCTCCTTGCTTGGCACATAGCTGCATTGTATTGCTGATTTCTAGTTCTTTTTATTTCTATCGTCATATATATTTGTAGGATTGAAATATCTTACCGGGCTTTTAAAAAAATAATAAATAAGATCTGCAGCATTTTGAAACATTTATTTCTAATTGGAAGTCTTTCTACAAGTATTTCTGGAGTTACCATTATGTGCCAATTCTTTTCTTTTCTTTTTTTTTTTTTTGAGACGGAGTCTCACCCTGTCACCTAGGCTGGAGTGCAATGGCATGATCTTGGCTCACTGCAACCTTCATCTCCTGGGTTCAAGTGATTCTCCTGCCTCAGCCTCCCGAGCAGCTGGGATTACAGGCACGTGCCACCATGCCCAGCTAATTTTTTGTATCTTCAGTGGAGATGGGGTTTCACTATGTTGGCCAGGCTTGTCTCAAACTCCTGACCTAGGGATCTGTGTGCCTCAGCCTCCTAAAGTGCTGGGATTACAGGCATGAGCCACCATGCCTGGCCTATGTGTCAGCTCTCATTACATTGGCGTAATCTATACAGCTCAGTCTAGAAGTAAGACAGAAATAAATAAGGCATTGCAATGTGACATTGACAGTAAAGGGATGCTATGATTACTTTAAAATAGCCTAAGAAGAAGATTGAGGCAGGGGAGACTCAAGTCAAGAGAAAGCAATAATATAAAGTTCCCACAGAAAGGGACAGAAAGCATGACCATTTGGAGAACTGCAAATAGTCAAGGGATTTCAGAAACTAAATGAATTATGATAAACTACATTTCAATGATATACATGTAAAGATCAATCAAGACTCAATTACCGAAATCTGAAAATCTAGATTAGCTATGGCAATATAATTTTCTACATGACAAAGAAGCTATATGGCTTAAACTTGAATAAATTTGTGCCACCTAAATATTTGGTTGTTAACTGATCTTCAACAAAGCTGACAAAATTAAACAATGGGGAAAGGACTTCATATTCAATAAATGATGCTGGAATAATTAGCTAGCCATATGCAGATAATTGAAACTAGACCCCTTCCTTACACCATACATAAAATATATACATATACAAAAATCAACTCAAGATGGATTGAAGACTTCAGTGTAAAACTCAAAACTATAAAAACACTAAAAGATAACCCAGGCAATATCATGCTGGACATAGGAACAGTCAAAGATTTCATGATAAATATGCCAAAAGCAATCACAACAAAAACAAAAATTGGCAAATGGGATCTAATTAAAGTAAAAAACTTCTGCACAGCTAAATAAATAAATTCAACAGACTAAACAACCTACAGAATAGGAGAAAATGTTTACAAAGTATGCATCTGACAAAGTCTAATACCCAGCGTGTAGAATTAAGTTAAAGAAATTTACAGTACAACCTCATTAAACAACCCCATTAAAAAGTGGACAAAGGACAAGAACAGATACTTTTTGAAAGGAGATATACGTGGAGCCAACAAGCATATGAAGAAAAGCTCAAATCACTGATCATTAAGAAATGCAAATCAAAAACCACAATGAGATACCATCTCACACCCATCAGAATGGCTATTTTTAAAAAGTCAAAACACAACTGATGGGGCAAGATTTCCAAGCAAAGGGAATGCTTATATACTGCTGATTGGAGTGTAAATTAGTTCAACCATTGTGAAAAGTAGTGAAGTAGTGTGGCAATTCCTCAAACAACTAAAACAGAACTACCATTTGACCCAGCAATACCATTACTGGGTATATGCCCAAAGGAATATAAATCATTCTACCATCAATATACATGAACACATATGTTCATTGCAGCACTATTCACAATAGCAAATACATGGAATCAACCTAAATGTCCATCCATGGTAGAGAGTATAAAGAAAATGTGGTACATATACACTGTGGAATACTATGCAGCCATAAAAAGGAATGAGATTATATCCTTTGTAAGCGTATGGATAGAGCTGGAGGTCATTATCCTCAGTAAACTAATGCAGGAACAGAAAATCAAACACTGCATGTTCTCATTGATAAGTGGAAGCGAACTTATGAGAACACATGAAAACAAAGAGGGGAACAGCAGACACTGAGGCCTACTTGAGGATGGAGGGTGGGAGGAAGGAGAAGATCAGAAAAAATAACTATTGGGTATTAGGCTTCATGCCTCGGTAATGAAATAATCTGCATACCAAACCCCTGTGACATGAGGTTTACCTATATAACAAATCTGCACATGTACCCCTCAATTTTAAAGTTAAAAAACTAATAACAAACAAATACTTAAAACTAAATAAATTGCTTATGAAGTAAATTTAAAACTGTGCAATATATTTTTTAAATTGTGCTTATGTCATTACTCTTCTGAATTATGATTGAATTATGATTATGATTGAATTATCATTTGTTGTATCAGTTTGTAATTTTTCTTACTGAAAATAGTTTTTTGTTTTTTTTTTTTGAGATGGAATCGTGCTCTGTCACCCAGCCTGGAGTGCAGTGGCATGATCTTGGCTCACTGCAACCTCTGCCTCCTGTTTTCAAGAGATTCTCCTGCCTTGGCTTCCTGAGTACCTGGCTTTACAGATGAGCCCCACCACACCTGGCTAATTGAAAATAAACTTCTAACAAAAAAAAATTTCAAACCTATATGATTACATTAATTCACCATTTTAGAGTATTTATTCACTAACACAATTTATTCTTCACCAAACTTGTAATACCCTTCATATTAAATTATTCTTGGTATGATTTAATTTGTCATTCTAATGCTAAAAGATAATTGTTAGTGGCTGAAACTGCAGATTGGATACTAAATAAGCAGAGTGGGATAATGTCATTTTCTACAATGCCCACAAACAAAGTGTGTGTATAGGCTAAAAATACTTATGTTTGTACATAGAAACAAATATTCTCCTTAAAAGCATGTTTGCCTAGGTCTAATTGAACTTGTTGACATTTAGCTTGTACTGAAAACACTGCCATGCAGAATATCACAAAATTATTTTAGCACAATTTCTTTGGGATCTTTGTGTGTGTGTGTGTGTGTTCCTAATATTTCCTGAAGATAAAGGGCACATTAACTATCTTTATAACTAGGGAAAAAATACTTGCTAAAACGTAATCAGATTTCATGTTAATTGGAGAGCTTACATTGTGGTCCATTGAACAACACCGAGGTCATGAGACTTTCTGAGCACAGCCAAAACAATTCTCTTTTGTATCCTTTAATTTTTCTACCTTGATGGAGAAGTGTTAAACTTCAAATTATTTTTCTGATTGACATTTTTTCTTATTTTTCTTATTTCACTTACAGGAAATTCTAACCTCTTGCTATTGTTAGCAAAATTGGACAAGCAGAATTAAAGAAAATAGTTGTGCTTTCATTTCAATAAATGGATTTCACTTCCAACAAACTAAAATGAAGAATAATGATTTTCTGGAACACTTAAAAGATTAAGTATCCACAGAGTAAATTTAAAACCGTGGAGGATGGCTAATATAATTTATCACACGTATCTTAAAACACAGAAGATTTGTGATATTTAAAAAAACAGAGTTGACAAATCTAAGGAAAAAAAAGGGTTTTTTTGTTTGTTTTTTTCTTTTTTTTTTTTTTTTTTTGAGACAAGAGTCTCGCCCTGTTGCCCAGGTTGGAGTACAAAGACACAATCTAGGCTCACTGCAACTTTAGCCTCCTGGGTTCAAATGATTCTCCTGCCACAGCCTCTTGAGTAGCTGGGATTACAGGCACTGGCCACCACGCCAAGCTAATTGTACTTTTAGTAGAGATGGGGTTTCACCAGGTTGGCCAGGTTGGTCTCGAACTCCTCACCTCATGATCTGCCCGCCTCGGCCTCCCAAAGGATAAAAAGGTTTCTAACCAAGTGGCTGACTTGCAAAGATACCAAAATATGTCATAGAATAACAAAAACAGTTTTTTTTAATTTCTCATTACTTGTCTTATAAATTAATTGCATTCATTGCAAATAAAATATTAATTAAGTAATCCTGCCAAGTAAAATTAAGTGTAGCAATATGCAAGTTGCCCTGCATTTAAAAAACATTGACTAGCGGCTGGTGGAATTGGATGATGGAGAGTAAGATAATATTTGTACAAATGTCAAAATCATTTTCCCTTTTTTTTAAACTCAAGCCCTTAGTGCATGCAATGAAGATACCAGATTCTTCATTCAAATACCCTGCTAAACTTTCAAAGGAGGGAGTGGAATGAAACCCAAGCACACCACTGGACCAGAGGAACTTTATGGCTCTCCAACACGTTTCTGAGTAGGAAGAGTGGCATAGAGACAAAGGCGGACTACAACTAGCTCTCCCTCAATGCAGGATGTGCATATACCCAGGTAAAATGTTTATTGCCTAATACACTAGGCCTGAAGACTAGTCCTTGTTCTGGAGAAGCAGGACTAGTCTGCAATAACTGTCCTTGTAAAGGAAGAAAGTAAGCATAACTTTTCTACAACCCATGTTTTTCCCTTATTTATAGATGTGCAAAAGAAACTCATATCACAATGCCTTCTATAAACATTTTTACCAAAACAATTATTAGTGTAAAAGTAAAAGTAATCATGACTTTTGTTTTTTTTTTTTTTTTGAGACGGAGTCTTGCTCTGCCATCCAGGCTGGAGTGCAGTGGCACGATCTCGGCTCACTGCAGCCTCTGCCTCCCAGGGTCAAGCAATTCTCCTGCCTCAGCCTCCCGAGTAGCTAGGACTACAGGTGCACGCCGCCGCGCTCAGCTAATTTTTGTATTTTTAGTAGAGACGGGGTTTCACCATGTTGGCCAGGATGGTCTTGATCTCCTGACCTCGTGATCTGCCCACTTCAGACTCCCAAAGTGCTGGGATTACAGGCATGAGCCACTGCACCTGGCCTATGACTCTTTCATGTGGAAACATATAAATAAAATTTTTTAATTTGGGCTTTGATTTGGAATTTAGAATAACAGCAGCAATTTGAATTAGTTTACTTTTTAAACAAGTATTAGAGAAAGTTCTGAAAACTAGTGCAGTATGGTGAAAATTACAGTAGAACTAACAGAAGCCCAAAATTTTAGTCCTAACTCTATTGTGTGAACATAAGCTAGTGACTTCAACTTTTTGCACAATAAGTTCATTACTTCATTAACTCTAGAGATTAATATATATTAGGCCACCAATAAATGGTTAAATAAAAGCCCTTCCTAAACAACTCTGTTTAGCAAATGTAAACAATACTACTACTTTGAAAAGATAAATATCAGCAAACTTAAAAGAAAAAAATTTCAAACAATGCTCTAGAAACACTTTGCATTTAAACGATGCATGTCCCAATGGATAATTATGTAAATATACAAATAATATTTTATATGCTATTTCATATCAATTGCCCCTGTAAGCATTTCCATATGAATAATAAAATTGAAATTATTTTAAAATGTTTTTGTATACTCACTAAATTATATTCTAAGCATTGAAAGCAGGTTACTGGTTTGGGTAGTAACTATAATGATGTGTATTTGTTTTAATCAACATGGGTAATTATATAGATCAAAATAGCTTGAAAATATTATTATGTATTTCTGATGATAACCATTGGTGGGTTTAAAACCATCGGTTCAAAATGAAAGAATATATATTTAATTGGCTGGGTTCGTGGTGGCACTTGCCACGGTTGCTCTCCATTACCGACTGCATTCTTAACCTACTGCGTTGAACATCTTGGTACATAATCTTAACCTTAGTCTGTAATATTATCACCCTTCTTGTAATTTAGGGGAAATATTATGTATTTCTGATGATAACCATTGGTAGATTTAAAACAATCTGTTCAAAATGAAAGAATATGTATTTAAATACTGTAGAGAAAGCATGAATTAAAAGGAAAATGAAATACAATATCTCATTTAGTTGAATATAATTAAAATCTTGTATATTTGAATTCAAATTTCACTCTCTTCTAGAAGTGCTCTGGATCCCAAATAAGCAAAATAAGAAACGGGGGGTGAGGGGACTTTTGCAATAGCAGAAAAATGCGTTCTAACCATCTAGCAATAGGAAACCTGGTTGAAAGCATGCCACCCAGCATAGTTCAGCAATTTGAGAGAAGGGAATATTTACAGAAATCTGTGTAAGAAAACATTGCTAGCTAAACCATAAATAAAGCACAGCATTCCTATTGTAATACCTAAGTGTTAGGTGATGATTCACCCACTGAAGAACATCTGGGCTGTTTCCAGGTTTGGCTACTCTGAATAAAACTGTTATGCACAATTATGTACAGGTTTTTCTGTGAGCACAACTTTTCTTTCTCTGGAATAAATGCCTAGCCACGCAATTGCTAGGTCATGTGGTATTTGTATGTTTAGTTCTTAAAGAAAGTATAAGTTGTCCGGTAGTTTGTCCTTCATCCTCTTCATTTGGGCTTCCTCAGGGTAATTTTTAATTTTGATGAGATGCAATGTATTGATTTATTTATGTATCATGCTTTTATGTCACGTCTAAGAATTCACCTAGCCCAAGAGCCTGGATATGTTTCTCTTACTTTATTTTTTAGGTTTTATAGTTTTACATCTTCTTGGAAGTTTATGATCCATTTTGAATTAATTTTTATGTGAAGTATGAGGTTAAAGTCAACATTCACGCTTGCTTATAGATACTGAATTGCTCTAGCACCATTTGTTGAAAAGGCTATTTTTTTTTATTGAATTGCTTTTTCATTTTGTCAAAACTCAGTTGATAATTTTTGTGTAGGTCTATTTCTGGGTCCTGCATTCTGTTCTGTTGATATACATTTCTATTCTTCCACTTACATAATGTGATATTGGATATATCGCACACACAAAAAGGATATTAGATATCTTTCCAATATCACACTATCTAGCCCTTTTGTAGTCTTAAGCCTGGCAGGGAAGGATAGTGCCTCCACCTCGTTGGTTTTTCTGATAGAAGTCCCAATCAATTCTCCTTGTTAGAAGTGCCAGGTTCCCCTGGGATGGTCAGAGGGACTCCCAGTAGATCCAAGGACAGGTAATGGGCTCGCCTGGGCTGTCTTCAGTTATTATTTGGAGTGTCCAGAAATGCCAGATCTGAGTGAGCTTCCTCTGGGAGGTGGGAGTATTCAGGGTGCTCTGGTGCTGTGCCACTTCTTTAGCTCTGGGGTCTCAAGCCAGCTCACTTTCCTCTAGCATCTTTTAGAGTAATCCTTTGGTTGTTTCTTCTGCTTTATAGCTGTGCTTAACAGGGAAGAACAGGGAAAAATGGGTACACTATTTCGTTCTGACTGAAAGTTATGACACTATATATTTTAAGAAGTTTATCTATATTGCGATGCAGGCAAAGGCTAGACACAGCTCTGAATGATAGCAGCTGCTTTCCTGGAGAGGAACCAGAACTAGCTAGCTAACATGACTCTTCCCTACTCATATGCTCGCTGCTAACACTAGGCTTCCCCAGAGCTCAGCTTCTCCAGAAGAGTGGGACATCAAGAACTCTGATCACATTATTCCCTCCACATTTCCATTCCATTTCAGAACACGTAGCCCACTCTAAATAGTGTTTGAAAAATGGAAATCTACTTCTGATCAACTGCACAGTCTGAGAATTATTTTTAAATCCTTTTTTCTCTTCTTAATACGACATCACTGACTTAATGTATGGATGAGAATGCAAGCCATCATAATAAATGTTAGCCCACATTGATTTGTTATTCAACCATTTATCATCGTTTTTAACCTTATCAAAAAAGACACAATTTTGACTATCATGTGTGCCTGGACTTTGCTCAACCAACTGCCAATGGATCTCATGCCACATCCGATGAATTGTCAGCAGTTATTTTGACTGAGACCAATGTGTGTGATTTGAAATAAGCGACTTCCAAGTTGTTCATGTACCTGTTCTTGAAATAGCAAGGACTGACTTCCTTGCCCTCCATTAACCTTGCATACAATGAATATGTTCAAGTCAATATGCAAGTCGGTGGTCTGCGGGGTCACTAGTATAAATTAGAACTAGTGCTCTGAATGGTGTCCAGTCAGAGAACATGGATCACAGTAGGAGAGAATATGGTTTTCTTGGGACCAAGCATCAGCAGAAAGAAAAATGCTAGATTCATAGGCTTTCAAATTAATTTTACAGACAAGCAGACATGTCACTGTGTTCTGGTGTAAAGTTATATATGCTTCTTTTAGTAGTCAAAGAAAAAATATGACGTCTAGGGCCATTTTAAATAAAATAAGTTGCAGGACAAGCCCTACAGGGCTTCAGCACATATTCATTCCTGTGCCCCACATTATCAACCGTATGTCTGTATCTTTGTCTTAGTCTCCCATAACAAAATGCCAAGGACTGGGTGGCTTAACCAACAGAAGTTTATGTTCTCCTGGTTCTGGAGGCTGGAGGTCAAAGATGAGGGAGCCAGCATGGCAGTTTCTGGTGAGGTCCCTCTTCCTGACTTGCAGATAGTTGCCTCTTTCTGTGTTCATACATGGCAGAGAGAGTGAGGGAGAGACCAAGCTGCTTTCTTGAAAGGGTAATAATGCCATCATGAGGCTCCCACCCTGATGAGTTTATCTAAACCTAACTACCTCCAAAAGGCTCCATCTTCAAATACCAACACATTGGGATTTAGCCCTCAAATATGTGAATTTTGGAAGACAAAATTTAGCCCATAGTTTTCTGCAGATTTACAGGTGCCTTCATCAAAACAATCTGTGTCAGTAACACTAGATGGATTAGCATTACTAGTCCTACACTGAGGGGTCTGTAAATTATAATGTATTATATAGTGTATATAATAGTATATGGATAGCACAACATTATAGGAAAACTCTACACACTACCAAAAAATGTAACGATAAATTATTTGCTATATAAAGAGGAACTTTCATTACTCAATAAACTCAAAGTACATGTTTTAATAATGTCAGTATATACTAAAGCAAATTTTTCCTTTGTCACTCATCACTCCTCTCTGACTATAAGCATGTCCAACATACCCCTTCTAAGTCTAATCTCTCCTCAACCCCGCTATCTCTTCTTCATTGCTGGGGCTCTCATCTGCAGGGATGGTCTTTTGATTTTTTCTCCCCTAAAATCTCTATAACAAAACCACCTGATTCCGAAGTTGGAAAACTCAGCTTTTCAGATGTCCATATGCACATCACTGATCCTTTTGTGTGTGTGAAGTTCCTTTTTCTTTTTCTTTTTTTTTATGAGACTGAGTCTCACTCTGTCACCAGGCTGGAGTGCAGTGGGGCGATCTCAGCTGACTGCAACCTCTGCCTCCCAGGTTCAAGCAATCCTCCTGCCTCAGCCTCCAGAGTAGCTGGGACTACAGGCGCCCACCACCATGCTTGGCTAAATTTTTGTTGGTAGTTTTAGTAGAGGCGGGGTTTCACCATATTGGCCAGGCTGGTCTTGAACTCCTGACCTTGTGATCTGCCTGACTGGGTCTCCCAAAGTGCTGGGATTGCAGGCCTAAGCCACCATGCCCAGCCTGTGTGTGAATTTTCTTGAGCGAATCCAGGCCTAAACCGCCTAAGCCCTAGGAACATAAGCAAAGAGCTGATTAGACTTCGTTCCCCTTCATTCTCTGATAACCTCCAGACTCACACAGGACCATTTCCAGATTAATGTGTATTATGAACAAGCATGGTCAGGCTTTCCTAACATTTTCCAGGCATGGGCAAGAATACAAATGGACATCCTGCTTGGAGCTTGAGGAACATGCATGGGGACATCTGGATGGAGGAATATGGGGAAGAGGTTCATGTAGGCACTGGACATGAAGTGACGGCTTCTAGGATGGCTGGGGCATAGTTTAAAAGGAATAACATCCCCTTAGACCCAGAAAATCCTTGTACCTAGAGGAGGAGCACAGTCAGAAGACAGAAGAGTGGTACCCTCCACCACATGGAGACCCAGTGCAGGAGCCCTGGTTGCCTGTGTGCGTGGTGGCCCTCGTCATGGTTGTCTCTTCACTATTCTACCTTCTTAACCTACTGCATTAAATGTCTTGATACATAATCTTAACCTTAGTCTGTAATATTATCACCCTTCTTGTAATTTAGGGGTCATTTAATTTCCCTTCCTTATATCTTTCATCTTTTATCGACAGCATCCTCGTTCTCTGCCTGAAGCAGCTAACAGCTAAGCATGGAAATGAAAGTGTATCATGCAATGCTGAACAATGAAGTCCAGGATAACTTGTGGATACCTAATAATATAAAGGTATCAAGTGAAACCTAATACAATAAAGGTATTAAGAAACCCTGGAGAGCCTCTTCCCTCTTCCCTATTTGAAGTAATGTTGCTACTTCCAGTTCTTCAGCATGCTCTCCTTAATTCCCAAAGAAAATACCTCTCTAAGGGGGAGTATCAGTTCCCACGGATGAATAAGACACTGTTCTTGGGAAGATGAGCTTGGTGCATGCTCCCCAAATCTCATACCACAAATAATCTTCTATTTTTACCTATAAAAACATCTTTAATCACAAGAGAAAATTTTTGGAATCATGAAAGTGTTGGAAAGGAAAAAGGAAATCATTAGCTACTATGTTCTGTTTTAATTTTAAAGTAATATAGGTTGTTCTACCAATCTTTCTTAAAAATACTATATTAGTAGTCAAATATATTATAAATTATCTAAGAAACGTGTAACTTCTATCTAGAAAAATCAGTGTTTTAAGAAATCTTTGCCTGGTGTAGTTAATGCAACAAAAGGAAGCGGTGGAATTCTGCCCCTCACCACTCTTCATTTGGTGTGGAGGAGGCTTCATCACCGATTTTGATGGCAGGAAACAGTGATAGAACTTGATCTGTGGATCATAGGTGAATTTAGAAATCTGTCCATTTGTTAAGCTATCTGTTAATATATCAATTCTCCATACTAATCTTATTTATAAAGGGCACATTTTAAAATCCACCAGATAGAGAAACAGCTGAAAACTTCAGATGTGAGTAAGCTTGACATGATGCTGGAAGAGAGCAAAAACTGAAACTAATAACTTCATTTTTACCCTCTCCCACAAAAGGAAAATACCTTCTCAAGCAAATGAAACAGGAAAGTGAGAAATCATGACTTGTTGCTTAATGCTTCCTGGGAGTATTATTCTGAATTCTGCAGACCTGCTGCTGCACAAGGAATGCAGAAACTCTTTTCAGTTTTCAATCAAATTCTCTACTGCAATTCTAACGAAGTCCCACTGAGTCCTAGTCCAAGCTAAGGTTTTTAATTTGGATCTGAAAGTAGCTGTAAATATTTTCTTTCTGTTACTTTTTTTCTTTGCAGAAAAAACTAATGTTGTGGTTCCTAGTGCAGCAGATGTCTGCTAGAAGATAAGACTACATTATGCATAAATCATTTTATTTTATTATAATCACTGAATTTAAATTGTGTTTTTTTCTGTGTCCTAAAGAATGTTAATCAATGAAATTTATCATACTTAAAAATTTAATACAGAAAACTCTTTGCATTCATAAGCATGAAGTGATTGAAATCATGGGAAATAAGTAGAAACTATAAGCCGTATAACATAGGAGTCTACAAATAACATGGCGGCTGGGTGCGGTGGCTCACACCTGTAATCCCAGCACTTTGGGAGGCCAAGGTGGGCAGATTACATGAGGTCAGGAGTTCGAGACCAGCCTGGCCAACATGGTGAATGAAACCCCATCTCTACTAAAAATACAAAAATAAGCTAGGTGTGATAGCACATGCCTGCAATCCCAGCTACTTGGGAGGCTGAGGCAGGTGAATTGCTTGAGCCTGGAAGACAGAGGTTGCTGTGAGCCAAGATAGTGCCACTGCACTCCAGCCTAGCTGATAGAATGAGACTCTGCCTCAAGAAATAAATAAACAAACAAATCATGGCATGAAAACAGTTTAATAGGCTATTAAAAGGAAACTGAAAGAAGATTCAGAAATTTCTTTGTCTGGCATTCAAACATCTACACATTTCCTTATTCAGCAGCAATCTTTCACAGCATATGAGAACTCCAGTTCTCCTTGTAAAATGAGCTTGTATACATCTCTGTACCTTTCTCAAAATTGTTCCCATGGTTTATCCTTGTAAAAAAAAAAAAAACCTACTCTAGAATGCAAAAGAATGGTTAAAAATGTATCAACTCTTAATTTTTTTATTCAGGATTTTTGGTTCTGGAATTCCAAAACTTTGACCTACCTCTTACTCATACGTTCCGCCTTGATCTACCACCACTAGGACTCAGAAAAAAAGCAAAGAACGTGTTTGCAAAAGGAATCAGAGAAATCATTCTTAGAGAAAGGAAGTCTAGCAGGAGTTTGACTCAGTAACAAAGTCTTAGTAATAAGAATAAAGGAGGCAAACCTAAATACTAGTGTTTTTTTCTTGCCTAAGCTTCTGGTGAACTCATATCTTAAACCTTGAAATTGGCATGTGACAACCTAGATGGCGGGTTGATAGGTGCAGCAAATCACCATGGCATGTGTATGCCTATATAATAACCCTGCACCTTCAGCACGTGTATCTCGGAACTTATAGTAAAATAAAAATTAAAAAAATTGGCATGTGACTGAAAACTGAAGGCACAGTGTGCTAGTGGTATGAGACCAGTGAAAGCGACAGCAAAGGCATTCTTGCGTGGTAGTACCCAGTAAATGTGGCGGGCAAATGAAGTACTGGACAGAAGAAACCGTGCTAGAACCAGGAAAATCAGCTAGCTGCAGACTGGTTTATAAATACACAGAAGATACTGCTTAGGGACTTTAGCAACTCTTGATAGAAGTTATGTTATTATATAGGGTTGAGGTCCTATATTAGCATGTAGGGCAAAACTAAGAAAACGATGTTTACAGATTTTCTCATTAGAAAGAGAAGGTAACACTTCTGTACTTAACCTAAAAGATTGTTACAAAGATAACATGAGACAGTATAGATGAAAGTGATTTACACTTGAAAAGTTCATCAACTTCTCTATGACACATAGTAGTTATACAGCAAATAGAAGACAGCAAGGAAGAAAAGGAGAGGGAGGGGAGAAAGAAATAAAAGCAAAGATATTTATTTATATGCTTATTATTAAGCTTTTAAGAAATTAGTCAAATTCCCCATGGAATCTTCCTCCAGATGCTGTTTCATATTAACCAAACTTTCTCTAACCTTTTCCTTACTTGGTGTTGCATTCCTCAATTAGCATTTAAGTGGAATAGTCCTAACTCTCATCATATGAACAATAGAATTTATGATAGCTGCATAAGAAGTATCCATGTCTCTCTGTTTTGTATTTTAAAGCTTTAAGCAGTGGCAATGCCTAGTAAAGAGCTACAGTCAATTCTCAATAACTTACCACACAATCATTGGATGAAGGTTAAAGGATTTTATCTAAGTTTGTTTGAGCTGATACAACAAAATTCCTAAGACTGGGTAATCTATAAACAAAAATTAATTGCCCACACTTCTGAAAGCTGGGAAGTCCAAGATGAAGGTCCCATCAGATTCAATCTTTGGTAAGGGTCTGCTCCTCATCTATGGCACCTTCTATGTGTCCTCAAATGGAAGAAGGGGTGAGCAAGCTCCCTCAGGCCTTTTTTTTAAGAGCAATAATCCCACTAATGAGAGCTCCGCCCTCCCGATCTAATCACCTCCTAACCTCACCTCTTAACATCATTGCCTTGAGGATTGTGTCTAAGCAGACAAATTTGGGGGGGACACAAACATTCACATAGACAATAAGAAGATGACTAATATTTGAACGAGAAAAACTGACTTTCAAAGCTCAACATTGACACTTAGTACATGCGTAAATTTGGTCATATTACCTAACTTCTCAGAGCCATTTCTTATCTAAAAAATCAGGAAAATGAGCAGCACTGAAAGTGTAGTTTGTGATAATATATAAAAAAGAATGCACAACATATAATCGATAATATGTTAGGTAAATTTGAATTTAGCAATTTTTTTAAACTAGCATTCTTTCACTTGTATGTACACCAGAGGTGCCCCAAAAGACAAAGATAATAGTGTCAGAATACAACATACTCCCAGATAAGAATTTACCTTAAAAATATATTTTAAAATTGGATCTCCAGAAGCACAGTAAAAGCAGGACCTGCCTGCATATAATATGTAAATATGCCTCATTCATGAATTATTTTATGTATATGAGTTTTGTGTCCTCAAATAAATTATGAGTTTTTGTGGGCAGCAGTTATATCTTAGACTCTCACATATCATTTGATAAATTACACAGTTCTGGGAGCAGATTTTCAATACTATAAATTCATTCATTCATGGATACAAGCAACTGTCTAGGAAGAGACAAATTGGAAACCACAGCACTAAACTCTGTAATTAGATGAATCGGCAAGTTTATATTCAATTTCTTGATTACTTTGGCATTTATCGCTTTTTCTCCTTTAACATGGACATAGAACAAAACTTTAAACTAGGGTCCCCATGTGGCAAAATAATGATCAATGACATGCGTTATATCTTTCTAAATGGAGGGGGAAAATAGTATAATCACATAATCATTTCAAGAGAAAAGCCACAGGATAGCCACAGCATGCATGTGTGTGTGTGTGCGTGCGTGTGCAGAATTTTTGACTTGACTCAAAATAACACTGTCTCTAAAGACTAGGATTTTAGAAAAGTTTAGTTTTACAATTCTTCCAGAATAAAGAGATATTTTAAAGATAATCTCTTTTAGAATTAGAATTAGGGTTAGGGTTAGGGGCAGACTGAAATGTAAATATCTTCTGTCTACACTTACAATGACACTTTTTCTATTTCCTAACTTATCACATCTAACTCCTCCAGTGTTATGTATTTTTCTAAGTGAAAGGAATATAATCTCTTCCCGTAGTCAAACATATCCTGAGTTTCTCTCTTACCAATCAAAATGAAAGGCAAATTTTCAAAAAATTGCTTTTTTTAAAAAAAATTTCAAAACCCCTATCCATTTGTTTAATTGGCACATGGGACAACTATATTCCCTTAGCTATTGTTCGTTACACTATGGACTCAAGAACAATCAGTCTAAAGTCTTGGCATGCTTTAGAGAGCTTCTACTTCCTGTTCTCACCCACCCTATCTAGAAGTGCTTCCACTACTGCTCTGAGCATGCTTTCTCCCTAGATAAAGCAGATCTCTCTGAGTCCTATCCTTGCTGTGTTCATCAGCATATCTGGGTTTTCTCCAAATGTTCCTTCAATCCTTATCTTTGTCTTTTCAATTTTTAAAATTCCCTACTTTCAAAATGTAACAGCAAATTAGAACACTTGCTATGTCTTATCTCATTCCAAAGGAAACTGCCAGGACCACAGTTTCTGTTGCAGAAGAAGCCATAATGAGTAAGTCTAAATTGGATGCATATTGGCTTCTGACCCAAGCACTGGCTTGGGACCTATGACGTAGTATGCTATGCAGATGGGTGGGGATGATCAGAAATTCCTTCTCTGGAATTTAAATTGAGAAATTTTATAAAAGGGTGGCTGGCAAAAGCAGGAAATAAAAGAAAACATTTAGCAGAAACAAGAGATAAAATTGAGGCTTTGACAGGTAAAAAGTTGTAAAAAGAAATAATGAGTAAGGAGAAACTCAGATATAAGAACAACAAACAAGCAAAAACCAACCCAACAAAAAGAGAAAGAAGGAATAATCTGATGAAAATATGTCAGGGTGGGGTTCCAGAGTAGAGGGGGCCACTAAAAGGAACTGAGCTATATTAATGTGAAACACTAGTGTTAAAGACAAGAAATCCTGGTTAGACATCTATCTGTGTACTTGCCCAACCAGGATTTGTGTTTCCCTTGAGGAAACACAAGGGAAACACAAGAAGTTGCTTACCAGCCTCTAATTCATTAAATTATCTTTACCACCAGATTATAAGCATCTTGAGTTCTGATATCATTCTTATTCTTTCTCTTTTTTTTCCACTTTTACCCAAAAACCGATCACTAAACAACACTTCTCACATAGAAAATGTTTGTTAAGAGATTCAAAACAAGTTAAAGGCCCTAAAAATTAATTCTATGCAGAAATCTACAAGGTAATGATTCCAAGTCTTGTTATTTCAGTTTATAAAGTAACAAGGAATGCAATTTAACTTCTAACATGTTTATTTCCCCCTTTTGTCATTATTATTCAGGCTTGATAATAATAACTCACAGCATAGCTGGAGCCAAGTAACAGAAGACTTCAATCCACAGATATTTTAGTCTGATAAGTGACAAGAACAAGTCAAAGACTGTTTATGCCAAGAAAAACAATATCATCTTTTCAGATATAAGAAGAAGAAAACGACAGTAATACTATTTAATTATCTCTTCCTACCATTTATTCTTTCAAATGGAAGAATACCAAATACAAGTTCAGAATTTTTAGACGGAAAAAAATTATAATAATTAGTATAAAATGAGTAAATTTGCTAGTTACAGAAAGATTTCAGAATAATTCCTTAGTAGTTTTAAACTCTATAGAAATGGATAAAACAGAAGTAGTAGTCCTGTTGAAAGCTGAAGATAGTTATTAAGTTACCATTCAGCTTCCTCTTCTTTCAAGTAATACTGGGTTCTTCAGAGTTTTCAAGCAGGTCATCTTTATCATCCCTTTTATCACTGTGGTTGGTTTTCTGAACAAACCAATTTTTCCACAACTTTCTCAAGTAATTTTCATTACTTTACAATGGCTTGTGTTTAATAGCAGAATCAGTCAAAGGATCAAAGATTTATTTGGCTCTTGTTAGCTTGTATCACAACAGTGAGAGAATGTTCTGGCTTACAGACAAGGAGGAAGCAATAAATATAGCCGTGTCTGACCTTCAAGAAAGGTTTTGATTCTATTATGAATGCCATTTTACTCAGCAAGCCAGAAAGTTAATCATCTTCATTATATAACAAATGGGGGCTCACGGAACCTCACTCTTCTAATTCTTATAATGCTGGACCAAATAGAGTGGCCCCTTGTACTCATTTACATATCTTTAAGGGGGTGGGGGCCATCTAATTGATGTCCTATTTTGATGCTTTCTTGAACTAGAGCCTCTAAGATCCTGAGCTCCTATGGCTTATCAGTCAATGAACCAGGGTGCACTTTTCCAGACTGAACCTTTCTGCTGCTCTTCCTTATACTAGTATAACATTTTTATAGGGTTTATATAAGCTTTGCCCATGAAAATAGAGGAAGAAAAATCAGAGAATATAAAAATACAGGAAGAAAAATCAGAGAATATAACAAACGGAGACATTTTAAAATCACAGAGACTTACTGTTCTTAGTGTCCCTGGAAATTCACTCACTGATTGAAGTTCCTAACTTGATTCTCCTAAGTTTTAGTTACTAACTTGATCCTCATCTAAAACAGTCCCTTTTGGTATCATTCATGTTCCAAGATTAACTACTGAGAAGCAACATAGGTGAGGTAATGAATAGCCTGAGACTCACCACATAAGGTCACACGTGGAATTTTCCACCTTTGTCATGTTGGTGCTCAAACACTTTCAGATTTTGGAGGATTTCCGATTTTAGATTTTCAGATTAGGGATGCTCAACCTGTACTTCTAAAAGGTTAGCTAATTACATGGGTCCTCTTCAATTTAAAACATGGATTATATGTCCTTCAGCATGGTCCATTCCACCTCACGTAAGTAATGCTCTGGGAGGTGTACAAGTTTATACTTCATGGTTTTGGTTTTTTTTTTTTTTTTTTTTTTTTAGACTGAGTATAGCTCTGTACTCCAGGCTGAAGTGCAGTGGCGCGATCTCGGCTCACTGCAACCTCTGCTTCCCGGGGTCAAGTGATTCTCCTGCCTCAGCCTCTGAGGAGCTGGGACTATAGGCATGCACCACCACGCTTGGCTAATTTTTTCTTTCTTAGTAGAGACAGGGTTTCACCGTGTTAGCCAGGATGGTCTCCATCTGCTGACCTTGTGAACCACCCACTTCTGCCTTCCAAAGTGCTGGGATTACAGGCATGAGCCCTCCTGCCCGGCCAGGTCTTACACTTCTTTATAGCCCTCTTTGTGCTTGGCATTGTTCATTTTACCCTGACCTTACTAAGTAATTTAGGGACAGAGCAGGATTTATACTCAGAATGCTGGACTCAGAGTTTATACCTGGGTCACTGCCCGCATATGCTGGGATGGAGCCAGGTTTCTCCCACCAGTCTAGACAATGAATGTGTCTCATCTATCGATATAATGAAACCCCTTTGTCCTACCATAAGCTAATTAATGAAATGAAACTTTTTGAAAATTAATAGAATTTAGACTCTGTATGCAATACCGGAATTTATAGTATAAATAAACAGGATAAAAATACATAACTTTTTAACTCACTACGTGCAAATGGTATGGCAGAGATTGTTCAGCAAGCTTGCACTGGAGACTATTTGCTATTTCATTTGTCTTTGTTTCCTAAAGATAAATTTAGTACCATGGAAGAAATGCACATGACACCCTTTCAGTGCAATGGTATTTCACATAAATTTGATTTGCGTGAAGCCAATACTGTAAATAAAGCAAATTTATTCTGTGTTTCGTTTTTTAAAAAGAGTGATGAATGCACTTCCTGGGCTTATTTAAGCTTCCTGCATTTTATAACATTTTCAGTAGGATGAATTAGCGTGATATGGTGAAACAGGATAGCAGATGCCAGAGAGAATTAAGACTTCATGGCCATACAAGTAAGAGAACTCCACATATAGCACAGAAATAAGAAAAATCTGATTTTCAAAGCAGTTGCTAATCTTATTTTCTGCTCATATCTACTCTATATGTTTATCCTGATGTGAAACTTTTATGAAGTTCGAGTTTTAGGGTTCACTAAAGAAAAGACTGCCAATAAGGCTGAACCCTGCCATTATTTTATCAAAGCGTAGACAGACAAATGGTTATAAAAAAAAAACTGAAATAAAAGGAACTCAGTATTTCAGTGAACTACCATAAGTAGGATTCCCAACCCAAAGACCAAATATTGAAAAGTCAAACCTAAATATGTACGTTTGCATGTATACGCATAGGCATATATGTGCATATGCATATACGTGTATGTGAAGAGAGGAAGAAAAGAAGAGAGAATGAGAGAGAGGTGGGGGAGATTCAGAGACAAAATTAGGAAGAGTAAAAGTGCAAGAGTAGCTTCAAATAGATTTGGTCTGGAGGTTAATTTGTGAAAGTACAATTAGAGAAAGACAATGACTGCAATCACAAACTTCATTATCTTTAACAGTTAAGGAACTGTTCAAAGACACAAAACGTATTTTAAGTTTTATGTGCTATAAATCATGAAAAAGTATGAAATTCAGAATTTGTACTTATGTAGAAATAGACATATGTTAACACCTTATATTTAAGAATATGTCGAGCAGGTATATATTCTATAGTAAATTAAAATGTAATGAAAAAATAGATATAGAGACCCATGATTGAATGACTTTGTAAACCAAACAAAGGGAAAAAGCAGCCCCCCTCTTTCTCTAACTAATACTCTCATCATCGCTAACAGGTTAGTATCATAGTAAAAATGTCAGCAATTATTCTAAACCAAGAAGCAATACAATTCCGTTTATTCTAGCCAAGAAAATAAATCACTATATTTAAAAGTATAATGAAAGAATGATTAAAATTGATAGATGGTAATGCTTTGTATTCATTGAACTATTAAATTCTCACTGTAATCCCATTTGATTGGAGAGGAAAGTAAGGCTTTAAGATGTTGAGTAACTTATCCAGTCACAAAGCAAATGATAGAAATGGGATGTGAATTCAGTTTCCTGTTGTTCTAGAGCAGGAGTCGCAAACCAATTACTCTACAGCAAATTCATTGGGAAAACAGGCTGTCATTGGCCAGTCAAATCCTTCAAAAGAATGAAAAGCCTTTTAGCAGGGCAGATATGTATGCTCTGTTAACCCTATTCTGATTATCGAGTACTACATTTCAAATTACTTTGGCCGAGTGTGGTGGCTCATGCCTGTAATCCCAACACTTTGGGAGGCTGAAGCGGGTGGATCACAAGGTCAGGAGATTGAAACCATCCTGGCCAACATGGTGAAACCTGTCTCTATTAAAATACCAAAAAAATTAGCCAGGCATGGCGGCACGCGCCTATAGTCCCAGCTACTCGGGAGGCTGAGGCAGGGAAATCTCTTGAACCCGGGAGGTGGAGGTTGCAGTAAGCCTGCCCCTGCACTCCAGCCGGGTGACAGAGCAAGACGTCTCAAAACAAACAAAAAAACACAAAAACAAAAACAAAAAACCTACCTCCAAATATCAAGGCATAAAACCACTACTCTTTTATTGGGCTCACATTTTTATATGTTAGGAAGTCAGAAGTACTCAGGTGGGTGGTTCATCTCTAACCCATCTGCTATTAACTAGGGTCAGCTGGTGATGAAAGATCAACTTCCAACATGGCTTCTTCATTCACAAGTCTGGAACTTTAGTTTTCCCTGGCCTTTCTGTTTCTATCACAGCCTCTCATCCTCCAAGCCCTTTCCACATGGGCTTGGGTGTGAGTAGTCACACTTATTACATGGTGGCTAGTTTCCAACAGGTTTCCAGGCCAGTTAAGAGCTGTGCCTGCTACTGGAAGTGTCAATTCTGCATATTCTATTGGTCAAAGACTGAGACAGTCTGGGACTGTCTCAGATTCAGTAGGCGGAAAAGTAAACTCTACCTCTTGATGGAAGAGTTACAACAGCTCAATGCAGATGAGAGATGTTATGTTCGTCTTTGGAAAAGACAATCTGTCACAAGCCCTGCAACTTCAAATTGCTTTAAATCTAGTACCTTCAGGTATCAAAAATACTTGCCAACCACACAAGGACTAGCGTTTATGACTACACAGTAGAGCTTATTTTTCTATCTACTACTAAATCATCTTCTCCTAATCTTAAATACTAATTATATATAGATAAGAAAGTAAACATTGAAAATAAATATGAAACAAATATGAACAAAATTACAAAAGAATTTAAAATATTTTATGGAAAATAATATTAAAGATTATAATATAAAAAGTAATGGGTGGGGCACAATGGCTAACACCTGTATTCCCATTACTTTGGGAAGCTGAGGCAAGGGGATCATTTGAGCCCAAGAGTTCGAGACCAGTGTGTACAGCATGGTAAAACCCCATCTCTACAAAAAATACAAAAATTAACCAGGTATGATGGTATGTGCCTGTAGTCCCTGCTCCTCAATGGGGTGGGGGCAGGGTGTGGGGTGGGAGGATCCCTTGAGCCTTGGAGAGCGAGGCTGCAGGGAGCTGTGATAGCACCACTACACTCCAGACCGTGTGATTAGAGTGAGACCCTGTCTCGAAAATAAAATAAAAAATAACAAAAGCTATTAAAAGTAATTTGTTTTAATTGTGGACACAGTAATGCCTACTAATTAAAAATAACAATTCAGAAAGACCAGGAATTTTGTATTCTAATTTGGCACTTAATAGAGGTATGCACTTGAACATATTAATTTGCCACACTGAGACTCCATAAACGAGAGAGTATACATAAAATTCTTAGTATGGTGGCTGGTACAATTGAAACAGGACTCAACAAATTTTAGTTATATTTACTTGGAGGATGGCCTGATAATTTTGTGTTTTTACACAATTCTTTTCATTTATGTATATAAACTTCTACCACCTAATACAGACTTGACAATCATAGGCCTATTTTAAAGACTTTTCTATCCAAGCAAAAGATGGACACATTTCATTAATTCAATATGTGTCTCTGTGTAGATATTTTATTAAACACTAAGGAAAGTCCTTGAACACTGAAAACAGTAAGTCAATCCTCATTATTTACAGACTGCATATATTTTGTCTCCTTCTAAAGTTTATTGGTAGCCCCCAAATTAGTACACCATTTCTGTGGTCATTCCTTGACATGCGCAAAGCAGCAAAATATTTGAGCCACCTGGCATGCGCATTCCCAGCTGAAGACAACCTCTACCTTCTTATTTCAGGTCTCATAGTGTAAACAAGTGTCCTTTGGGGGCCTATTTAGTGCCATTCTTTTTGAATTTTTGTGCTGTTTATTGATGTTTTGCTATTTAAAATGGTTCTCAGGTGTAGTACCACAGGACTGCCTAGGGTTCCTAAGCACAAAAAGGCTGTAATGTGCTTTATAGAAAAGTATTTGTGTTAGATAAGCTTAGTTCAGGCATGAGTTTTCATATTGTTGGCTGTGAATTCAATGTTAATGAATCAACAATATATATTAAGTAAGGCATCTTTAAACAGAAAGACACATAAAATAAGGTTATGTATTGATTGGTTGAGCAAAATGTGAACATAAGCTCCCAGGAACCTAACCCTAGATTTCTCCTAGAAATAATGCATTAGTAGTCACTAATTCAGCATTTGTGGTAACTTTATAGAATATGAGCACTCCAAGTAATAATTGACTGTACTTGATATTTCAATATACATAATTTATCTGGGGTGGTATGTGTAATATAATGTTAACAGAGCATTGGAAAGAATAACTGATAGATATAGGTACAAAACAATATTCAAGAAGTCAATTATCCAGAACTCAGATTTATGGTAGTTATTTGGAACATGGCCTGGAGGCTGAAATTCAGGAAAGGAGGCCCTATTCAACAAATGAGGCTGGGAAAATTCGATAGCCATGTGTAACCATATGTAAAGAATGAAACTGAACTCCTGTCTGAACCACATAGAAAAATTAGCTCAAGATGGATTAAAAACTTAAATGTAAGATCTGAAACTATGGAAAGAAAATCTAGAAGAAAAATATTGAGGACATTGGCCTAGGCAAAGAATTTATAACTAAGATCTCAAAAGGAACTGCAACAAAAATAGAACTGGAAAAATGAGACTTCATTAAACTAAAGAGCTTCTGACCAGCAAAACAATCAACAGAGTAAACAGACAACCTACAGAATGGGAGAAAATATTGGCAAATTATACATCTGAGAAAGGACTAATATCCAGAATCTGCAATAAACATAAACAACTCAAAAAGAAAAAAAGCAAATAACACAAACAGAAAGTGGGCAAAGGACATGAACAGACTTTTCTTAAAAGATGACATACATTTTTGCAGCCAATGTTAAGTTGTCATTGGTTTAAAGTAATGGGTTATAAGATGTTATTTGCAAGCCTCATGGTAACCGCAAATAAGAAAACCTACAACAGAGACGCAAAAAAATAAAAAGCCAGGAATTAAAACATAACCGCCAGAGAAAACCACCATTACAAAAAGGAAGACAGGAAAAAGGAAGAAAGGAGGAGAAGACCACGCAACAACCAGAAAACAAAAAACAAAATGTCAGGAGTAAGTCATTGCTTATCCATAATAATATTGAATGTAAATGAACTAAACTCTCCAGTCAAATATAGAGTACCTGGATTAACAACACAACAACAATAATGATCTGTTATCTACAAGAAACACACTTCACCTATAAAGATATAGACTGAAATGAAAGGATTAAAAAAGATATTCCGTGCAAACAGAAAACAAAGAAGAGCAGGAATAGCTATACCTATATCAGACAAAATAGATTTCAAAACAAAAATCTATAAAAAGAGACAAATCAGGTTATTATATAATGATAAGAAGTCAATAGACTATTGGTTGTAGTCTGTTTCCTATTAGTCAATAGATTAATGGCATTGTAAAAAAAATGAACCTAATAGATATTTATAGAACATTTCATTCAATGATTGCATAATACACTTTCTTCTCCTTAGCACATGGATCATTTTCAAGAATAGGCCATATGTTAGACCACAAAACAAGTCTTTTAAAATTCAAAAGAATTTAAATTAGATCAAGTATCTTCTCTGACCACAATGGAATAAAACTAGAAATCAGTAGCAAGAGGAACTTTGCAAACTATACAAATGGATACAAATGGAAAAAATGCTCCTAAATAATAGGGGGTCAATATTTAAATTTGAAAGAAAATTTTAAATTTTGTTGAAACAAATGATAATGGTAACAACATTCCAAAACCTATGGGATACGGTAAAAGCACTACTAAGAGGAATGTTTATAGCAGTAACTGCCTACATCGAAAAAGCAGAAAACTTCAAATAACCTCCCAGTGCACCTTAAAGAACTAGAAAATGAAGAGTAAGTCAAACCCCAAATTACTATAGGAAAACAAATAATAATGATCAGAGCAGAAATGAATGAAACTGAAGCCGAAAATATATAAAAGATAAAAAAATGCGAAATGTTAATTTTTTGAAAAGATAAACAAAATTGACCAACCTCTATCCATACAAAGAAAAAGAGAGACAAGGCCCAGATAAATAAAATCAGAGACCAAAAAAAAAGGAGACATCACAATTGACATGATGGTAATAATCCAAAGTGTTATTAGAGCCTACAATGAGAAACTATATGCCAATAAATTGGAAAATCTGGAATAAATAAATTCCTAGAAACATTCAACTTACCAAGATTGAAACATAGAGAAATCCAAAACCTAGACAAAACAATAACAAGCAACGAGATTGAAGGCATAACAAAAATTAAAATGTCTCACAGCAAAGAAAAGCCTGGAACCTGATGGCTTCATTGCTAAATTTTACCAGTTAAAGAACTAATACCAACACTACTCAAACTATTCTGAAAAATAGAGGAGTAGGAAATACTTACAAATTCATTTTATGAAACCAGTATTACCCTGATGTCAAAACCAGACAAATACGTATCAAACAAAATAAAACTATAGGCAAATATCTTTGGTAGCTATAAATGCAAAAATTTTGACAAAATACTAGCAAACAAAAATTCAACAACACATTAAAAAGATCATTCATTGTCTTCTGTTGGGATTCATCCCAGGGATGCAAGCATGGTTCAAACTATGCAAATCAATCAATGTGATATATTATATCACAGATTGAAGAACAAAAACCATATGATTTTCAATTGATGCTGAAAAGCATTTGATACAATTCAACATCCCTTCATGACACAAACTCTAAAAAAAAACCTGTATAAAAGGAATATTCCTCAACACAATAAAAGCCATATACAAAAGACCCATAGCTAGTATCATACTGAACCTGGAAAAACTAAAAGCCTTTCCTCTAAGATCTGGAACATCTTAGAGGATGTCCAGTTTTACCACTGTTATTCAACGTAGTACTGGAAGTCCTAGCTAGAGTAATCAGATCAGAGAAAAAAATAAAGTGCATCCAAACTGGAAAGGAAGTAGTCAAAGTATCCATTTGCAGATTATATAATCTTATATTGGGAGAAACTTAAAGACTCCACCAAAAAAACTATTTGAACTAATAAACAAATTCAGTAAAGTTGTGGGATACCACAATATCAACATGTAAAAATCAGTAGTATTTCTATTTGCCGACAGCAAACAATCTAAAAAAGAAGTCAAGAAAGCAATCCCATTTACAATTATGAACTTAAATACCTAGGAAGACACTTAAGTGAAAGATCTCTACAATGAAAATTATAAAACCCTGATGCAAGAAATGTAAGAGGACACAACGAAGGAAGAGATACTCCATTTTCATGAGTTGGTAGAATCAATATTGTTAAAATACCCACACTACCCAAAGTAATCTGGAGATTAAATGTAATCACTATCAAAATACTGATGACATTCTTCACATAAACTGAAAAAAGGATTCTAAAATTTATATGGAATTACAAAAGACCCAGAATAGCCAAAACCATCCTGAGCAAAAAGAAGAAAACTGGAGGAATCACATTTCCTGACTCCAAACCATATTACAGAGCTATAGTAACCAAAGCAGCATGGTACTGGCATAAAAACAGATAGTCCAATGGAACAGAATACAGGACCCATAAGTAGATCCATACATCTACAACGAACTCATTTTTAACAAAGGTGCCACAAACATTCATTGGGGAAAGGACAGTCTCTTCAAGAAATGATGCAAGGAAACCTGGATACCTATATACAAAAGAATGAATTTAGACCCCCTTCTCTCATCGTACACAATAGCATATAGAAAAATCAAATAAAAATTGATTAAATACTTAAATCTAAGACCTCAAATTATGAAAATACTAAAATATAACATTGGGAAAACTCTGCAGAACATTGATCTTTGCAAAGATTTCTTGATTAATACCCCACAAGCATATGCAACAAAAGCAAAAATGGACAAATGGGATCCCATCAAGTTAAAAAGTTTCTTGCACAGAAAAGGAAACAATCCACAAAGAGTCAGCCCACAGAATGGGAGAAAATATTTGCAAACTATCAATGTAATTTATAAGAATATTGAACAACTCTATCGGAAAAAATCTAATTTGATTTTAAAATAGCAAGAGCTGAATAGATATTTCTCAAAAGAAAACATTCAAATGGCAAATAGGTTAATAATAAGGTACTCACCATTGATCATCAGAGAAGTGCAAATCAAAACTGCAATGAGATACTATCTCACACTAATTAAGAGGGCTTTTATTCAAGACAGGAAATAACTAATGCTAATGAAGATGTGGAAGAAAGGAAACCCTTATACACTGTTGATGTGAATGTAAATTAGTATGACCATCATGAAGAACAGTATGGAGGTTTGTCAAATAACCAAAAACACAACTACCATATGATCTATCGATCCCACTGGTATGTATATACCCTAATGAAAGGAAATCAGTATGTTAAAGAAATGTCTACACTTTCATGTTTATTTTAGTACTATTCACAATAGCCAAGATTTGGAAGCAACCTGTGTCCATCAACAGATGAATGGATAAAGAAAATATGGTACATTTATACAATGGCATACTATCCACTCATAAGAAAGAATTAGATCCTGTCACTTGCAACAACATGTCTTGAACTGGAGGACATTATGTTAAGTGAAATAAACCAGACACAGCAAGGCAAACTTTGCATGTTTTCACTCATGTGTGGGAGCTAAAACTAAATCAATTGAATAATAGAGAGTAGTATGAGTTCAATGATGATTACCAGAGGCTAGTAAGTGCAGTGGGGCAGGGGGAAGTAGGGATGGTTAATATATAAAAACTATAGTTAGGTAGAATAAATACAATAGTATTTGACATCACAAGATGGAGATTAGAGTCAACAATAATTTATTGTATATTTTAAAATAACTAAAGAGTATAATTGTGTAACACAAAGTAATGATAAATGCTTGAGGTGATGGATACCCCATTAACCTTGTTGTGATTATTACATATTGTATGCCTGTATCAAAATGTCTCATGTATTCCACAAATATATATATATCTAAGATGTATCTATAAACATTTAAAAATAAAAAGAACACATTCAAGTGTCCAACAAGCATCTGAAAAAATGCTCAATATCATGAATCAGAGAGATGCAAATTAAAACCACAATATGATACCATCTTACAACAATCAGAATGGCTACTATTAAAAAGTCAAAAAACAACCAGTGTTGGCAAATGTGTCAGTCTGTTTGCACTGCTATAAAGGAATATGTGAGGCTGAGTAAATCACAGAGAAAAGAGGTTTATTTGGGCTCACAGTTCAGCAGGCTGTACAGGAATCATGGTGCCAGCATGTGCTTCTGGTGAGGGCCTCAGGAAGTTTCTAATCATGACAGAAGGCAAAGGGGAGCCAGGAAGTCTCATGGCCAGAGAGGGAGCAAGAGGCAAAAGAGGAAGTTCAGGTTCCTTTATATAACCAGACTTTGAATGAATTCATAGAGTGAGAACTCAGTCATTACCATGAAGATAGTACCAAGCCATTCATGAGAGATCGACCCCCATGATGCAAACATCTTCCACCAGGCCACGCCTCCAAACACTGGGGATTACATTTCAGCACGAGATCTGAAGGGGACAAACATTCAAACCATATCATCAAGGATGTAGAGAAAAGGGAATACGTGTACACTGTTGGTGGGAGGAATGTAAATTAGCGCAACCTCTATGGAAAACAATAGAACTAAAAATAAAACGACCATTTGATCCAGGCACCCAACTACTGGGTATCTACCCAAAGGAAAGAAAAACTATTATGTCAAAAAGATATCTACACTTATATGTGTACTGCAGCACAATTCCCAATAGCAAAGTCATGGAATCAACGTAAGTGTCCATGAAAAGATGATTGAATAAAGAAAATGTCATATATATACACCACGGAATAGTATACAGCCATAAAAAAGAATGAAATTGTGTGTTTTTTTTTTTTTTTTGAAGCAACACAGAGGAGCTGGAGGCCATTTTTCTAAGCAAATTAATGCAGGAACAGAAAACCAAATACTGCATATTCTCACTTAGGTAGCAGTTAAACAGTGGGTACACATTAACATACAGAGAGAAATAATAGACACTGGGGATTCCAAAGGGACAGGGTGGGAGATGGGTGAGGACTGAAAAATTATCTGTTATATACAATGTTCATTATTAAGGTGATGGGTGCACAAGAAGCCAAACCCCACTACTATGCAATATATCCAGGTAACAAATCTGCTTATGTACCCTTTAAGTCTATAAGATATTAAAGAGAGAAGGCCTCTAAACAGCAGAGCTTTGTTGACCCTGTGCTTCCCCCAGCTTGTGCCTGCTCACCACCTTGAACTCTGCCTCACATATTCATCGTTACTGAGACATTAGAATCATGGCTATTGAAGTAAGGGGCTGAGGATTGTCATTGGTGAGGCACAGAAAAGCAAGAGCTAGCTAAATGTAATGATAAGTTAGCTCCGTGAGGTTAGAAATCAGCCAGAGCTAATTTGTGATATCTGAACCTGGAAAAGGTGATGATTGGTGGTGTGGTTAGATCATTTTATCATACAGTCACAAAAGCCTTTGTTACTTGTCCGTTATAGCCAATTTATGCCTCAACAGGAAACAAGGCAAAAATCAGAATTGCAGCTATTAACTCCTTAAACGTATTCTTACTTTTCTTCCTGTTTTGACATGTGTGTCTCCCCCAGTCTGAGAGTAGTTTCCAGTTGTTCATTCAACATTAATTACTTACTCTTTGTAAGCATTAAATGTTGGAGGTTAAAAGATAAAAGGTTCTGTTGCTGTTGACTTGGAACCCATAGTCTAGTGAGAAAGGCAATTCTAATACAATCTCATAATATATGCTTATGAGAGCAGGTTTGAAAAATAAGTACATTTTTACCATTTCAGCAGAAAATGGCAGAGTGGAAGTGTGTCATAATAATAGAAACTGACAAATGGTTATGAGTCATTTTATAATTTAAGATGCCCATGTGAGTCAATTTATAATTTAAGATGGTAGTGATCGTTCTGAAACATCAATGCAATTATTTTTAAATTCTAAAATGCATTTTAATGCCCTGAAATCTTGTTAAAATACAGATTCAGATTCCAGAGCTCTGGAGTAGGACCTAAGACCGTGCATTTTCAGCAAGGTCCTAGGTGATTTTAATGCTGCTTACCTGCACACCACACCTTGAAAGCCCATTGGTTCATGAGCCCTACCTTTATATATTCCAATTCAATAGTCCCAGAGTGTGCTGAGGTGTCTTCATTTTAACCAGCAGTGCAAGTTATTCCAGTGCAGATGGTGCTCAGATAACACTTTCATAAAGCATTGATTTATGAGCTCATAAGATTTCTTCATTAGTAGTCTCTCCTTCTAAGATTAACACATGTTTTCTAATTCCTGCCACCTGGACATTTTTTTAACACATCTTGTTAATTTAGGGAGTTGCAAAATAAAGCTGAAAAATAACACATTATGCTCAAAATTAAAGTGGAATTTAGAAGACATGGTCAGATTTACTTTTTCCAAAACAAATATTTACTCAGGATTCATTATTAGTTCATGCCTCAGGTGTTGTACCAGGTGCTAGGGTTACAAAGAGTGAGAAGAAAAGATCCACGCTCTTTTAAATAACCTTGTTTAAAATGAACAAATATGTACTGAATGCCATGCTAGACATCGCGCTAGGCACAGAGGCACTGCACAGTCTGGCAGGCAGTAGTCTTATTTGTTCGGAAAATATTGCTTAAATAATTGAAATTTTCTCCTGGGTTTCCTATGATTAGCTCTAAAATTATTCTGAAGACTTTAAATATGTGTGCCATATATAACTTCTTATATGCCCATTTGAACTGTGGTCACTTAGTATGCAAAATAAAGAAGCATGTATTCAACAAATCTTGGTTGCATTTAATATAACTAAATTTCTGAATTTCAAAAATTATTACTGAAATGCTTATCAAAGATAAAATAGCAATTCAAGCTTGATACTGTATTGCAAGACTTGTCTTTACATGCAAGCAGCCAATAAGCATATTAAAAATGCTCAGCATCACTAATCATCAGATAAATGTAAATCAAAACCACCATGAGATACCATCTCACACCGGTTAAAATGGCAATTAAAAAATTCAAAAATAACAGATACTGGCAAAGTTGCAGAGAAAAAGGAACACTTACACACTGTTGGTGGTGATGTTGTGGACAGCTCTTTGGAGGTTTCTCAAAGAACTAAGAATGAAACTAACATTCCACCCAGTGATCTCATTACAGGGTATACACCCAAAGGAAAATAAATCATTCTATGAAACAGACACATGCACTAGTATGTTCATCACAGCGCTATTCACAGTAGCAAAAATGTGGAATCAACAGTGGATTAAAGAGAATGTAGTATATACACACCATGGAATACTACATAGCCATAAAAAATAAAATTACGTTCTCTCCAGCAACATAGATACAGATGGAGGCCATTATCCTGAGTGAATTAATACAGGAACAGAAAACCAAATACTGCATGTTCTCACTTATAAGTGGGAGCTAAACATTGAACACACATGAACATAAAGATGGAAATGATAGACGCTGAAAGTACTAGAGGGATGAAAGAGTGATGAGAGGGATGAGGGCAAGAGCTGAAAAACCATCTACTGGGTATTATGCTCACTACCTGAGTGATAGGACCATTCCTATCCCAAACCTCAGCATCATGCAATATTCCCATGTAGCAAATCTGAACATGTATTCCCTGAATCTAAAATAAAAGTCAAAATTATTTTTTTAAAACAAGAAATGTCTTTATGTGGCCTGTTTTATTCCTGATATTCAAATTTCTACAATAGTCTTGACTTTTTTCTCTTCCATGTTCAAAGAAGAAGAATTAAAGAATGCAAAACACACTGTCATGCTTTTCTTCCCCCCCGATTTTACTTCTAAATCATCTGTATTAAATTAGAGCAAAAGAGACTCTACATTTAAAATTGCTTTCTATTTTGTAACGGTGCTCTTCCCAAACAGTAAGTTTTTTGTCAGATGGCTGTGTCAAATATTGGAAACAGAGAAAAAAATCCCAATAAAAATCATTTTAGTTGCAAATAAAGAACATGGTGTCTCCCGGGCAAAGTCTGTGATCTGTGACATTACTAGCTCAAGAAAGGTATACTATTCTGTTTTCATTTATTTTCCAAACATGATCAGTTAACCTTAAAAATACCAAATAAATGCCACCAAAATGAGCTCAACCTAAACTTCCTACAGGAAAATAATTTCAGGTCTATTTCTATAGTTATTACCAAAATAAGAAGTGTGTTGGTTATGGGTAAAAAAGTCACTGCAAAGAGGCTGGAGTGGTGAGAATGGGAAAACAACACACAGGAAGACGGCCGCAGCCGTACTCAGAAGCATAACTTGTAAATGCTGCCCAAGGCAGCAAACTAACTTTTGTTTTTACTCTGGCTTCTGCCTTACAGGTCTATAAATTCTTCCAGCCTCAGGATCTCTAATCTTAAAATGATTTCCTAGATATGAGTAGAGAATAAAGTTTTCTCTTCAAACAAGGTTAGATATAGCACAATTTCTCATTTTCGTTCAAACTGATATATTAGCAGACTCAGCCTTGACCTAGCAAATAACAGGAGGTTGGAGGGGCATAATGCTTTCGTGTTCTTAACTTACCTCTGCCAATAATTATTTCATTTCACGGCCAATTACTTAAGTAAGGAAAGACCTATATAACCCATCCCATCCAAAAAAATTAAAATTTTATTTACATCATTCAGTTTTTTAAAGATCACATTAGAAGGGGACCATTTTTATCACACTAAAAAAAAAGACTATCTCAATGCATGTATACAACTCTAAAAAATAATGGAAAATAACGACCTGCAAATGATGGTGATTAGGGCCAGGTGCAGTAGCTCACACCCATAATCCCAGCACTCTGGGAGGCCAAAGCAGGTGGATCTCTTGAGGTCAGGATTTCAAGACCTGCCTAGCCAACATGGCGAAACCCCATCTCTACTATTATAAAACACAAAAATTAGCTGGGCATGGTGGTGCATGCCTGTAATCCCAGATGCTCAGGAGGATGAGGCAGGAAAATTGCATGAACCCTGGAGGTGGAGGTTGCAGTGATCCAAGATCTTGCCACTGCACTCCAGCCTGGGTGACAGAGAGTCTCTCTCAGGAAAAAAAAAAAAAAAAAGATGGTGATTAGTTTTCATATAGGTATGCCAATCTATCAATCTGAATTTTCAAAATTCTCTTCTATATTCTCCTCAGAATTATGTGTCCTTCTGTGCAACTCCCCACCTCAATTTGTAATAACAGTTAATTTTACCTCAGATATTTTTACCATTATGTTCACTGCATATTAAGATGAAGAATGGCTAATAAAATCCCAAAGATTTATTTAACCTTCTGCATTTTGTTTTTAATATAAAAATTACTGTAGAGAATGTTACTTGATTATTTCCCACATTTTAGGGAGGAATAAAACAACCTTGCATTTTAACACTGAAATATGCTTAAAAGTAAAATTTGAAATACGCTAATGTAATTATACTGACATCTTTTGTAAGTGATAACACATAATTGAATGGCTCCTGGTACCAGAGGAATCACAACTATGGAAAAAGACAAAGAGCGTAATTTATTCTGACTAATCAGGATTGATATTAATTAAGGAAGAGTGCAGGATAATGACTTCTCATTACTGCCTGATAGATGGAAACAGAACATTCTTCTAGGTAAAATAGCAATTAAATAACTTTTTAAAAAGGATTTATTTTCTGAAGACTTTCTTCTATAAATGGTGAAGTATTACTATAAAGCTCTTTTTCAGACATCAACTAGAAAAAAATAGATTTCATCAAAAGCTGTTTATTCTTTAGTATTTTGTCACATTTCAATGGATATGCACAAGAAAAAGACAGCATCTGAACAGGTGGTAATCAGAACAAAATTGACTTGCATTATACTGTGGAATGTTTTGCATTAAGAACATAGTCCAGTGAAGTGATTAAAGCACAAGTTTAAATCCTAATTCCTTCATCAACCAGCTCTGTGACCTGCAACCAAGTGTTTTAACCTCACTAAGGTTTAATTTTCTCACCTGTAAAATTTTTAAAATAATAGAAGCTGCTTCACAGAGCTGTTTCAGGATGAAATAAAATTATCTGTGCAACATCCATAGCACAGAGCGTGGCATGTAGAAAGAGCTAAATAAATATTAGCTACTGTATTAGTTTTCTCTTGGCATGTAACAAATCACCACTAACCTAGTGGCTGAAAAACAACACTGTTATTATATCAACGGCTCCATGTGTCAGTAGGGCTCGGGTTTGCTGAGTCCTCTGCTCAGGATCTTTCCAGTGGAAATTAAGGTATTAGCTGGGGCTGCAATCTCATGTGGGGCTCAGGGCTTCTTCCCGGTTTACCAGTTGTCGGCAGAATTTAGTCCTTTGCACTTGGGACATCAAGGCCTCTAGCAACTGGAGGTGTTCCCCATTCTCTGCCAAATGGCTCTTCTGTGGCATGGGGGCTTGTTCTTCAAAGCCAGCAAGTGTGCATCTACCACTGCTTTCTTCTACCAACCTTCTTCCATCTCTGACTTCTACTTTTTTAAAAAATCTTTTTATTTGAGGGGGTGGAGTCTTGCTTTGTCACCCAGGCTGGAGTGCAGTGACACGATCTCAGCTCATTGCAACCTCCGCCTTCAGAGTTAAGCAATTCTCCTGCTTCAACCACTCAAGTAGCTGGGATTACATGCCAGCCACCATGCCCAGCCAATTTTTCTATTTTTAGTAGAGACAGGGTTTTGTCATCTTGGCCAGGCTTGTCATGAACTCCTGACCTCAGGTGATCTGCCAACCTCGGCCTCCCAATGTGCTGGGGTTACGGGTGTGAGCCACCATACCTGGCCTTAAATTATTTTTTAAAAGAGCTCACCTCATTGGTTCAGGCCTTCACAGGCTCTTTTGATCAATTTAAAGGAGCTGATTGGGAACCTTACATCTGCTAAAGGCCTTCATCTTTGCCATTCAAGGTAACTTAATCATGAGAATGATATTCTATTACAGTCAGAGTTCTCCCCTGCACTCAGTGGAAGGGGATTCCTATCAGGGAGTATGACTTAGAGGTTCATCTTAGAATTCTGCCTACCAAAGCTATAATTTTATTATAATTTTATAATTATTACTAAATATTAACTAGAGTGTTTATTTAAAATGAATCCGAGCCAGGTTAGGTGACCCGTGTTTGTAATCCCACCACTATGGGAGGCAGAAGCAGGTGAATCACTGGAGCCCAGGAGTTCAAGACCAGCCTTGGCAACATGATAATACCCTATCTCTTCAAAAAACACAAAAGTTAGCTGAGTGTGGTGAGGTATACCTGTACTCCCAACTACTTAGGCTGAGGTGGAAGGGTCATTTGAGCCTGGTAGGTTGAGGTTGTAGTAAGCCGAGATGACACCATTGCACTCCAGCCTGGGTGACAGAGACCCTGTCTCAAAATAAAATAACGTAAGTGTCTGAGATTATGGTTAGATGTACCTTAACAATTCTTCAAGCACCTGCATTTTAAACTTTCATTGAGTATACGATAGAAAAAACAATAATTTCCTAAGGATTTAGCACATCATCTCAACAATTTATTCAAGGTTGCTTTTACCAGGTGTTTACCATGGTGAAAAATAACAGCAGTTGTGAAAATGCAAACAACCACAAAATTATAAAATATCCAAATGCCTAAAAGGCATTGCTTTTTTATAGTTATAAGCTAAGTTGCAGAAGCATCTCTGAAAACTGTAACTCAAAAGTTACGAAGAAATTTAAGAAAAATAATAATTACTAGCAATCCTAGATGATGATTAACACACCTAGATTGCCAAAGGAGATTATTACTTACAAAATAATAAGATTTTTTATGTATACATATACACACAAACTCATCTGCAAAAAAACACTATTTGCAAAACAAAAGAAAAAAAACTGCAAAAGAATGTTTGTAATGGGTAGCTTTGATTTTAAAAGAAACAAAAAGCCTTTACATGATTAGCAAGATTACTTTAAGCAAAATTAAAATAAGAAATGACATAATGGTTAATTTATGGCTTAAGGTATAGTTAGGGAACAAACTATAGTAATATTTTGAGAGAATGTAATTGTAAGGGAAATGGCTGCATTTTAGTCAGGAGAAGACAGAGATGGCCTTCTGGTGTAGCAGGACTCAGTGGGTTTGGAGCGCAGGCGCACCACCTCATACATTATGTAATCATTTCACGTGAGGCACATTGGGAAACCACTCAGGTGAGCTCCTGCTTGGCTCGAAGCCATTATTGTCTGTAAAATGTATAATTACCCTGCTGCTGCTGTACATATGGCTTGCACCCAGGCTTGCATCCAAAGAAAGAATAAGCATGTCAAAAATGCTTATGATTCCTCAAGTGTTTTTCCAGCTACCTGCCACTCGCCCACCCACCCCCCTTGGACCTTAGCTTGGGCTGGAACCTGACACTTGGCATGACAATAATTTTCAAAAATAATTATCAAAACTATTGAATAATGGAGTCCTTAGATTTCTGGTTGGTCCATAATAGGTGTGGCAATTAGTTCACTGTAGGGAAAAACATTTAGGCCAAGAAAAGCAACAGTTATTTCAGAAACTCCTACAGGAATAGGTATATAGCAGAATCGATTGGATGAGAATCTATTCAACTGAATGGAGAGAAAGAATCAAATTATAGGAGTTAAATGTGTCAAGGTAAGAAGTTTAGGAAAGTATATTCAGGTCAAAAAGTCCTTGTAGAAAAACAGAGCAAATAAGGAGAAAGAGACAGTAGAGCTACAAAATAATTTACATTTTTGCTTCTACAAAATGAAATGGAATCTGGCCAAGTGGAACTCAAACCTTAAGAGCTGCACATTCACCTCTCCTAGTAAGCTTGGTAGAAGGTTCTTCATTTCATGGCAGTGATTTATAATGAGGGAAAATTTCAGGCAAATTGACTAACCCTTAATGTGAGAACCTGGTCAAACTAGGCTCATGTTGGAGGAAAAACTCAGAAGTCTTCAGGGGCTTTGTGAATCAGATTAAAAGTGAGATCGTTTAGATATGAGATCAAAAATATGATTTACGGTATAATATAAAAGAACTTAATTAAGTGTGCATGCCTGTGATATTCCAGATACTGAGTGTGCCTATAATTGATGCCATTGATTTAGTCATGATCAGTTCTGTTGAATTAAATAGTCTAATTGCATATTATTTCACTGGTTCTTCCACTGGGCTTTGCTTCCTTAAGGAACATTGTCCAGGGAAAAAAATGAGAGATCATTCTGTTGGTCACTTTTGTAAACAGGTTTGGATTGTCACAATTTCTGTTCCCAATATCTGCCAGGAAGAGGTAAGAGTAGCACAAGAAACACTAGGAAATCATTAGAAGAGAGGAAAAAAACAAAAGATCCTTCTCATAATCTGGTCTCTTTATTTTGTAAAACTTTTTTTTTTTTGAGATGGAGTTTCACCCTAGTCCCTTAGGCTGGAGTGCAGTGGTGCAAACTCAGCTCACTGCAACCTGTCTCCTGGGTTCAGGCAATTCTCCTGCCCCAGCCTCCCAAGTAGCTGGGATTACAGGCATGTGCCACCATGCCCAGTTAGTTTTTCTATGTTTAGTAGAAATGGGATTTTGCCATGTTGGGCAGGCTGGTCTGAAATTCCTGACCTTGGGTGATCCACCCACCTTGGCCTCCCAAAGTGCTGGGATTACAGATGTGAGCCACCACATCTGGCCCTATTTGGTAAAACTTCATTCTGATTAAATTGTTGATGCATCTTTATCACTGTGGTTGGCAGAATAATATCTTACCTCCAAAGATTTCCACACCCTAATCACTGAAACTTGTGACTATGTTATTTATATGGCAAATGGGATTTTGCAGCTGTAATTAAGGTCAAGGCCTTTTGGATGGAGAGATTATCCTGTGGGTGGCACAGAGATTCTATTGTGGATGGCAATTAACCTAATCACATGGGTCTTTAAAATATTCTTTCCCTGGCTGTGGTAAGAGAAAGAGATGTGGTGTTAAAAGCAGAGTTGGAGGGATGTGACACTGTTTGCTTTGAATTTGGAGGAAGGCGACATCAGTCAAAGAGTGTGTGGAGGCTCTGGGGCTGGAGGAAGCAAGCAAAGAGGCTCTTCTAGATGCTCCAGAGAAAAAGCCCTGCTGACACTTCTATTTTATCCCAAATAAGACCTGTATCAGACTTCTAACCTACAAAACTGTAGGATAATAAATGTAGGTTGTTTTAGACATTAATCTTGTGGTAATTTGTTACAGCAGCGATAGAACGCGACTACAATTACTAACAGAAATTTAGCAAAAACCATTCTACTTGAGTAAAAAGTAGTTCTTTCAGCAGAGGAGCAAATGAAATTGTAGGAAATAAGGGAGAGGGAAAGAAAGCCAATTATTTGTCCCATCTGTTCTTCATTTCAAACAGTTCCAACTGCAACATCTCCGTTAGGTTAACTGCCCTCTCAGGACACTTAGGAAGAATAGAACTGTAAGGTGTGACAGTGAGGAAATCCGAAGCTGAAGAATTCAATAAATCTGAGTTTGAATTCTTCCTCCCACATAGGGGACTTGTGGTATTGAGCAGAGTATTTAAAGAGCCTGATCCTGAGTTTCTTTATCTCCGTGATGAAGATAATTACCTCCATAAGGGTTGTGAAAATAATCAAATGAGTTAATATTTAAATAATGTCCAGTGCATAGTATACCCTGAGTGAATTTTAGCTACTCATTATTATTACTTTTTCTAGTGAGTTACATAAACTATAAAAAAGTTATATGAGTAGTGTAAAGTTCACATTAAGAAAACCTCAGGAGAAAGACTGAATTTCCAGAACTCTAGCGTCTACTTATTTTTTTTCACTATTGCTTGCAGCCTCTATTGATCAAGATATGTGTTATTATATTAGAGAGTTCCTGCTGGGCAAGGTGGCTTACCCCTGTAATCCCAGCATTTTGGGAGGCTGAGGCCGGCTGATCACCCAAAGTCAGGAGTTTGAGACCAGCCTGGCCAACATGGTGAAACCCTGTCTCTACTAAAAATACAAATATTAGCCAAGTGTGGTGGTGCACACATGTGATCCCAGCTACTTGGGAGGCTGAGGCAGGAGAATTGCTTGGACTTGGGAGGTGGAGTTTGCAGTGACCCAAGGTTGCACCACTGCACTTTACCCTGGGCAACAGAGCAAGACTGTTTCAAAAAAACAAACAAAAAGCAACGAGAGTTTCTCAAATTGCCATCTTAAGTGCAAAAATTCACAAAATATTTAAGCACATTTTAATGCTCTTATTATGCAGAGATTTTAATAGTATTCATAAAGTGTGTTCCCAAAGGACTCTAGAAAATGACGTTTAAAATACTGTTCATGACTACTGTCAAATACAATTACCAGTATTTATGGGTCACCATGATGTGCATCTGGGTGACAAATTTTTAAACTCTATAACTTATCTAGAGTATCCCAGGTTGGGTCCCCTAAAAACAGAGCATAAAATTAGTCTTCTAGTGGAAGTGATTTAGTGGAGGCGTGCTTTCAGGAGGAGAGTGAGGCAGGAAAGCTACGGCAGCGGAAGCAGCTAAACGCACATGTGGTCTGTCCTGAAGATAATTTCAGCTTGGTCCCATGGAGAGTTACAGAGTAAGAATTGCATGACAGAGGTGGGCTCATCTTGAGGCATGGAGACCATCTTTGTACTCCAGCTTCATTTAGTCCAAAGGGGGCTCAGGTGAGTTTCTAAGAGTTAACAGGTTGAGCACTAGAAGTAAACGCCCTAGGATAAGGAAGTTGGGGCATTCACAACACCATCTCCTATGGAGGATTATCCCAAACATCTGGATCAGAATTAGATTTTAAATTCACGGTTAAACTACAAGACTCTAGAAATGACATTAGTTTAAAATCACACTTTTTCCAGAAGAATACAGATGCATCAAACTTAAAAATTAGAAGTTACAAAGTCTGGGCTGGGGTTGTGGGCAGATTTTTGAAGGAAGACAACCTGAGAACAAACCAGTATATAACCTAGGAAAAATGCATTGCTAATTATGATAGAAACCGCAGTATTGATTACATGCTCCTTCAGGATACACCAATAATTTCACATAACTGATAGATCATTACATCCTGAAAAATGTGAAAAATATTGATTTTAAATTGCCCTTTAGCAAATATGTAACACAAAGAGACTTCTAGACCTATTATGCATTATGCGTCACTTTTTATTATTGTCATGGTGGGTGTATATAGATTATACATACACATTAAATAACCTGGTGTCCCATGTGAAGCCTGAGAAGGAGCCCTTCAACACCACATCTGATTATTCAGTAATATGTAACACACAATGACCACAGTGAGGAATGTCAGTGTTACCCAAATACGTCCTTCTTGATAAGGAAGGTTAAAAAAAAATAAAAACTAACCATTGTGGACATAGTTGAATTTTATTTTGTGAAGGATAATAAGCCTCTTTCTGATATACCTATTAACTTGTTTTAAAACTCTGTCATCATCCATCAGAATCTTCCTTCATCTTCTCGTCAACCTTTATATCTTCTTATCAACCTTTATATTTATAGGAACAAAATAAACTTGTCATTATCTATGGGCATACCTTAAAATTATCTTTTACTGGCTATGCCACTGGCTCAAAGAGTAAAACACTATAAGTCAATTTTCCTAAGTATTAATCTCATCTTTGCATAATTACAGAAATATAATTAAAACAAGGTGATTTTTATTTTTTAGATCCTTGTTCTTTTTAATGGGATGTCATCAATAAGTATAGACTTAGAAATGAGTCAGTGATAGCTGGGCACAGTGGCTCACATCTGTAATCCGAGCACTTTGGGAGGCCAAGGTGGGCCAATCACCTGAGGTCAGGAGTTCAAGACCAGTCTGACCAATATGGAGAAACCCCATCTATACTAAAAATACAACAAATTAGCCGGGCATGGTGTTGCATGCCTGTAATCCAGCTACTCGGGAGGCTGAGGCAGGAGAATCACTTGAACCTGGGAGGTGGAGTTTGCAGTGAGCCCAGAAGCCACCATTGCACTCCAACCTGGGCAACAACGGTGAAACTTTCTCAAAAAAAAAAAAAAAAAGAAAGAAAGAAAGAAATGAGTAAGTTATAAAATAAATAACTGACCTTCATATTATCACTGATCTTTGAAAATAACATTTATTTATGAATTCATAAACCACAAATATTAATTTATTGACATATATGTTAATGCAATCTCAGCATGCTAGATAGTCTGTTTCCAGATAGGAACATGTGGCAAATAACTAGTACATTTTCTACAACACAGGCTAGATTCTAAAATCAACATGTAAAGCAAAACAGATGGAGTTGTTTAATAACATCAAAAGTACAAAACCTGCCCTGGGAGTCTCTCTAGTTAATCATCTCACCCCATATTCTTTGTTAAAACTTTAAATGAATTAAGTGTTTGGCACACTGATATGCGGGATGCACCAAAAGTAATTGAATGTGGTAATCCGAAATTTGTTACACCTGTCACTGTACATCATTATCAGCTTTAAATCTAACGCAGAACAATTAGCTTACAATAGTTATAGTTGAATCGAGTCCACTTTATGGTTGACTGAATAATGCACATTCATCAGTAAATTAAATTAGACTCCAAGTAGATGAACAAGATAAAGGTCGCATGTCTGAGTGGTGATAAATAAAGTAAAAACATAGGATTTATGGAATGCTAAACCTATTTCTGGAAGCAATGTGGGCCAAATAGCCTTCATTACTGCTTCTTAACCAGCAGACGGGTCATAGATCAGGCAAGAGTCTGAAAATAAAAATCTACTTAACTCCAACCCCTGGCTTATGATTGATAAGTTAAAAGTAAATAATCAGATGTATAATTATTAATAGATAGCAGATAACATCATCTTCCCATTGCCACACAAGACTATGAAATGTTATAAAAGCAGAAAACCAACAAACTCTATTGTCCCTCATATTTTATAGAAGGCTTTGGAATCAGAAGGCCCCTTACGCTCTCTCAACTGATTAGTATTTTTAATTAAAAGTCATGGTTATGCTCCTCAACAAAAATTTTACTACAGAGTTTCTGCCATGGTAGAAAATATTTGAAATATTTAGTAAGGATATATTTATTTGGCAGGAAAATTAAAGTTACATCGGTCTATAATGCAGTATTTTTATACATACTCATAAAAGGTTTTAGGTGTAGACATATGTTCTGGTGAATGACTTGGAATTGTTTTAAATATGGTGTTAAAAAACATAACAGCTATTTGTGTTACTGATGTGTTTGAGAAGCTGAGAAATAAGAAACATTGGACAATTGTGTAATGGCCAGATATAACTCAGTTACAATATCCGACAAGTCTGAAAATTTAGTATATTTTGAAACTTAGTATCCTATATTTTGAAAATTTAGTATCCTTTGAAATTTAGTATCCTTCAATCCAAAGTCAATCTAAATTTTAGGTTATAGACATGAAATGTACACATTTATGCTGTTAAGGGCTAGAAATCTGATTAATTTAAAACTAGCAGTAAACCTTAGAAGTGGACTGTTATGTTTATATTTCCTACCAAGGTTACCTCCCCCCCAGTATCATGGTATCTCAGAAACCAAATTAGTAATTTTAATGTTTTCTGGTCAGTATGTTTATCTTCTCAGTGAATATTTTATTGCGTTCAAGCTAAGTAAAAAATGGATGGGTGCCTTTGAGTTTCTAGAGACAGACTGCTATCTCTCTTAGATAATATATTTGGGAAAATATTAACTATTGAGAAGTTTTTTTTTTTCTCCCAGCTGCCCCCACCACCATTTTCTAGGTTTCTTGAATAAATTTTCAACATATTTTCATTACATGCCACATGTTATAGCATTTTCAATTATTACCTTCTCCATTGATCATTTCCTGATGCCTTATAGCCAGCCTCCTAAATCTCAACAATAATGTCTACAACTCTCAGTATAGAACTGATTACTTCTGTAAAACTTCCTGAAGATAGCTAATCTCAAGCTTCTAAGTTCTCATTGCTTGCAATAATAACATGACAGCTCTTGGGAAGCGTTCTGGTATGTGTTTGATTTGTACTTTAGACATGTTTTTAGGGTCTTTCAGTGACAGTTGAGCTAATAACTCCATGGCCTATGGATTTCCAAAGAAATGTATAATATTTAATTGTCATTCTTACTTATTGATAAAAAAATGTATCTCTTTTATATGAGATTTGGTTCTGAATCATTTATATAGAAGGTAGAAAATATTTCTTAGAAGGTTGATGCAGAACTTATATTTTTGTATAGCAATGTCTCTCATTTTTTATTTTAAGCATTTCCCCTAAAAATTTTAAATGTAGACATAGTTTTAAAGGGACTTTCATTACTTTGGGTCTATAAAACTGAATACACTTTTCTTCTTTTCATGACTAGTTAAGACCTGTAACCTCATCTGATCTTGAGTTATCTTTGGTTTACGGGCATTTGGAGGTTTGTTTCCATCCAGGTTATAACCCTTCAGTGGCATCCTTCTGATAGACAGGCTGGGAATGAGGGAGGACCTCAAATCCATCCAGTGGGCCTAAATTGCTGTTGATATTTTTTCTCCTCTATAAAAATGAAATCAATACCTATGTAAAATATATTTGGAATGTCCTACAACACAGATTTTTTTTAAATTAAAGACTGTGTAGTTGATTGAAACTATATAATCCTTGTTCTAGTGAGCCAAATTCTAAATTCTAAGTCTTACCAGAATGGTTCAAAAGATTTTAAACACCTAAATAATATACATTATTTTCATTTAAGTACCCCCATGTGCCTATGGCACTGTACAATATTTTCTGGGTTGGAGAATGCAAAATAAATAGAAAGTGGATACTACCATTGAGAAATCAATATGCACATGTATAAAATAAAAAGCCAATCAGTAAAAACCATCTATACGTGAGTTCCGTGTGCTGTGGTTTAAAGTCAGGTGAAGTCCTTAAGGGTTATAGAATACAAATATATAACTTCAAAAAAGCACAACCACCTTCATCACATCAAAGAAGAATACCCTCTAGGTCAGCACATAGACAATGATAAGCTGCAAGAAAAGACAGATACTGTAATAGTAAAGTCAAACCAGATGGTTTCCCTGAGTCTTCAGCACTGGAAAACTACCTGCATTATGAGTGAGGCTGCAGGAGCTCAAAACAGACGCTCAACATTCATACAAAACTGAAACTTCGAAATGAGCTAGTGGAAAAGTACTAGAGAACTTTAGTGGGGGTGGATTGGTCAACGCAATTAGGCCATATATATTTGCTAGTTAGCACTTATGAAAATTAGGCTCCTACTCTCCCACAAGGACTGGGAGAGAAGGACACTATTATTGATGACATTCCAAAGGGACGGCTCCCAGGTCCTTGAAAAAGATATTCCCGGGTGGGACAACTGGCAAGAGGATGGAAGATGATTTATATCTCAAAGGGACAGACAAAGAATTTGCAATTATTAGTTTTCTAAAGTAAATATTCTAAGAAAAGGGAGGTCAGGGGCCTATAATCAGGAAGAAATGTGGCAAACGTTTAGGCTTGCTGAGGGGAACCTAAGGCCATCTTGGATAGTAGTCAACCTAGGTAAACAAAGCAATATTAGTTTCATTAAGTATTTAGACCCATAGGACGAGGTATCTTGGTCTTTTTAAAGCCATGTTTTAATATTTAAAGCACATATTTTAATGAGAGTGCAGTATTTTACACACGTGGCATATTCCACATTTCCCTCTATCTGTCCTGTCCTCTTCCCTCGTGAATATCTCCTATTCTAATTATTGCTGAGAATTTCCTGGGCCCATTCTCAATCATCACCGCTCACGGATAATCTCAAGTAGCCACTGAATTTGGAAGCTTCAGTTGCTAAAGTTACCTCAACTGACAATTTCATACCCAAGACACTCGTGTAAACCTTACACGGTTTTGAGAAATGAATGTGATAATGTGTCGTGAAGGCACATGGCAGGGGCCCTGGAAAATCGTAGTTAAGAGATGGTTTTCATTGATTTCATTTTTTATGCATTTATTTCACTTCCTACTAGCCCTGTCACTCTTCTTTCTCTTCTTTCTTCCAGGCTTCCAGCTCCCTGTCTCTCACCCTCAGCTGTGGGAGTGTACCACCCCTGCTAAGAGCAGCACACATCTCTCTGGGCCCAGGAACTCAGCAGTATCAGTGCCTTTGATCTCCTCTCCAAATCTGCTCTTAGTCCTACCCATCATACATGCACATTCCAGTTTTGATTCCCTACTACAGCTTTTTATGCTACTTAGCACTGAGGGAAGCAAGGCAGACCAGCCTCATAAGCTACAAGAGTAGATTCATCCCTGGCATCCATAAGGGGATATAGGTGTCAGTTCCCTGGCACATCATACACCTGAACAAACACTCACAGAATGTTCTGAATATTATGATTCTGACAAAATGAAGACAAAGGAAGGACAGAAAAACGGAAAATGCTACAGGTTCCCAACAAAAAGATACAAAGAAAGACAAATGGAGAAATACGATGATCATTACTTTAAGCATTAAAAGCAGGAGAAAGATTTTCTATGCTTTTTGTTTTGTTTTCAAGAACTCAAGGATTAGAAAGTTACAGCACGAAAAAGATCAGAGGGCTAGTACTAGGTGTCAAGCTGCCTTGGGGAAATATTGGAGAATATACATTTGGTATAACAATAGGAGGAGCTGCATCTAAATTGCTTTTTATTTTCTTCTTTCTTCAGTTCTCCACTTCTAAACTCACGGATTGGCAACATTATTCAATCCTTGGTTAACTGATTAAAGTGAGGCCATTGAAAATATTTTTGTCCTGTCTAAATCTCTTTCACTCTCTCCTGTTGTTCTACCTATTCTCTTACCTTACCTCCCATTTCAAAGTAAAATCTCCCCCAATTATTTTTATGATAGTCCTTTAAGACTTCTTAATCGTTCATTCCTTTTCATCAGTTTTCTGTTCCTATAATTAAGATCCTTTCTCTTCAGAAGCAGTACCTAGTATGTGTTCAGTGGAGTAAAGAATGTTTGTCAGTCTAATACATACAACAACTCTATTGTAAATACTTGAGAAACTATGATCTTGCATAATACGTACTAAGAAATATTTAAAATATATATAGAATAAAAGTGATGGAATAAAAAGAGTAAATGCTAAGTACGAGGGAACACTGTCACATTTCTTGTGCTCTCTCTGCCATGACAATAACTTCATGAATGTATTATAATGAAGGATGGACTGAATAATGACCCAAATAAAATTTTAATTTTCTTTCATTTTAAGTCTATTGAGTAGTTATTACGCCTAGCCCTTAAAAAGGACAAAATACTGCTTTCCATTATACACAAAAGAATTACGTTTGTGTGAATCCTATTTTGCAATTATTCCATAGATCTCTGCTGTGACACTCAAGGAGCTTCAAATAGTCAATACAAAATGGGACTTTGAATGTTGAGGAAGTCATATAACAATAAGCAGGGGTGGTTCAGAAAGAATATTCATTACTGGGAGACATTGAAAATGTGTTTATGGAAGAATTGATCACAGTCAAAACTGCTATTTTTCAATGGAATTGGTGCATTTTTTCCATTAAACTTGTAATGACTCGGATCCAAAGCATATTTAATTCATGGATCACTGCTGCAATATTGTGTCATTATGTACTTAGGGAGTCTTCAATGTATGGATCGCTGCAGTGATAGACTGTAATGGCCCCTTGTCTATCAAGTTAATGTATATTATCATAGAACACTAATACAGGGGTTATTGGTAAGATATTTCATAGCTTATACCATATAAGAAATTTCTGTCAACTCCTTAAGATTATCAATAGTAAAATTAACAAAAAAACCAGAATTAGTTATTAAGACTTTTTAGAAAAAATGTTTACAAAATATAAGCTTTCTCCAATTTCATTCTATGCTTGGATGATCATTTCATTTTAACATTGATTATTTATCAAATTCTATTTTATTTCATTTCATTCATTTACTTATTTATTTATTTGAGACGTATGTCCCTCTGTCACCCAGGCTGGAGTAAAGTGATGCGATCTCAGCTGATATTTATTTATTTGAGACAGAGTCTCCCTCTGTCACCCAGGCTGGAGTGTAGTGATGCCATCTCAGCTCATTGCAACCTCCACATCTTGCACTCAAGTGATCGTCCTACCTCAGCTGCCCGAGGAGCTGGGACTCTCAGTGCATACCACCATGCCCAGCTAATTTTTGTTTTTTTTGTAGAGATGGGATTTTGCCATGTTGCCCAAGCTGGTCTTGAACTCATGGACTCAGGAAATTTACCTGTCTCATCTTCCCAAAGTGCTGGGATTATAGGCATGTGCCACCGTACCCAGCCCCTAAACTCTATTTGATTGTAAGGTATTTTAAGCTCCACTGCATCTTTTATCCATTAATATGGGTTATTTTCTTAGACTGCTTCATAGAACTAACATCACTTATATGAGGCTGAATAACTAGGAAGCGGGAGTTCTGGTGAATTAAACAACGCTGATGAATTAAACAAGGAGACTATAGGTGGTATACTGAGTTTGATGCCTCCCCTGCCCTAGGAGGAAAGATAGGCTACTTTACATTTAGTCAAGAGTTTTTGCTGGTGTATTGTAATTTTTAACAGACATTACTGAGCATCCTCCTTTCTATAAGAAAAGTACAACAAAGACTCTATTTGATAATGCATGTGGCACATTTTAAATTCTCCATAAAATTAAGTTCAGCCTGTCCTCAGTTGATAGTTATTCCAAGAATAATTTTTGCGTTATTAAAAATGTCAATCAATGATAGCCATAAGGAAAGATTACATGACAATATACACCAACCACTCTTCCCATTTGTTTTCACTTCCATCTGACTTCTACTTCAAACTTATAAGGCAAAATCTATATTTATCACTTGTATTTGTTAATAAATAAAAATGGAACAATAAAAAGGAAACAAACAACGGATTCATACAATAACACAGATGAATCTAAAATGCCTTTTTAAGTGAAAGAAGTCAGACGAAACATCTACATATTATATGAATCTCTGTAAGTGACATTCTTGAAATGGCAGGACTATAAGGATGACTGACAGATCAATGGTTGCTAGAGATAGGAGACAGGAAAAGCTAGGGGACAAAGGAACAGTATGAGAAAAATTTGGGGGTGATCGAATATTTCTGTACATTATTGTAGTGGCAGAAATATAACTCTGGATTTCCCGAAAACCATGGGACCTCCAAAAAAGTGATAAATAAAATTGGCAGATGGCATTTAACCAACTGATCAAGAGTAACGTCACCAGTAATAACACATATCTATGTATAGATCCCTGATATAATGTGGTGAGAAGTGATAGCTGTACTAAAAATTCATAACTTCAATCTAATCATAAAAATATATCAGACAAATCTAAATCAAGTAACATTCTACAAAATACTGTGCAGTACTCTCTTAAAATTGTCAAGGCAGGGCCGGGCGCAGTGGCTCATGACTATAATATCAGCACTTTTAAGCTGAGGCGGGCTGATCATGAGGTCAGGAGATCTAAACCATCCTGACCAACATGGTGAAACCCGTCACTACTAAAATACAAAAAATTAGCTGGGCATGGTGGCACGCAACTGTAGTCCCAGCTACTCAGGAGGCTGAGGCAGGGAAATTGATTGAACCCGGGAGGCAGAGGTTGTAGTGAGCCAAGATCGCACCACTGCACTCCAGCCTGACAAAAGAGCAAGACTCTGTAACAACAACAAGTCAAGGTAATGAAAAACGAGGAAAGCCAGAGGAACCATCACAGATTAGAGGAGCCTCAGGAGATATGCCACTAAATGCAATGTTGGAGCCTGGATTGGACCCTGGAACAAAATAAGGACATTAGTGCATAAATTATGAAAGCCAAATAAAGTTTGAAATTTAGTAATTAGCATGTGCCACTGTTAATTTCTTAGTTTTGATAACTCTATCATGGCTATGTAAGATACTAACATTAGGAGATGAAAGAAAATGGTGTGAAGGATGTAGTATGTTTGCAACTCTTCTGTAATTCTATAATTATTCAGTTGTGTTTAAAATCTAATGAAAGGATGTGCCATACTGCAGGGCTATATTCTCATGTGCATAAAGTTGCCATGAAGCTAGGGGAAACCAATAGTTACAGAAACATGACATTGTTTTCACCAAAAAAAAAAAATACTAATAATAACGTGATTTGGATTAAATACTGTCTCACCCCATCTTTTTCATCCTTTCATAAGACTTTAGAATTAGAACTTGTTTTCTGGTTTATGTTTCTAAAAGCAACTAGGAAAATCAACTGCACTAGTTATTGTTATTGTTCTAACTTCAGCATAAACCGATGATTGGCCAGTTGATATAAGCAGAAATCATAAGACGCAATCAACCCTCTCCAAATTATGCCTCTCAAGGTCTATTCCATGCCTCCATTCCCAGAGAGAATCATGTATTTACAGAATGCTTGAGTTATGGGAAACTTTAGAGAAATTATTCAAATCAGAAATTGTTAACTGTTTGAGTCCAAAATTTCTCAATGTTTGACAGCAGCCCAGGAGACAAGAATGAGGCCAAGTGAGCATTATTGAATCCTGAATGCCCAGCTTGAAAACTTCTTCAACCACTGCTACCAGATTTTACTTAAGTTTCCTCTGTTTGTCCATTTAGACTCTTTGGAAATTTTTGTTCAAATAAAGAATTCTAAGCCTGAAAGATTTTAAAACCATTGCTCTATGTCAAGCTTTTTTGTTAAAAAAAAATATATATATCAGGTAAAGATGTGAGGTGACTTGTCCATGGTCACACAATGTTTTAATGGTTTAAGTTCCAAAACTAGAACTCCCGAGTTTTTGGAACCTATATTCTAACTCATCTTACCTCCACAATGTGGTAACTGGCACTTTTAAATAAATCTCCTTCAACTAAAGAGTGTTCTAGGTCAATTGAGTAAAGAAATGTTCAAACCTGATACAATTGTACAGGGTAACTGATTATTCTCACCTTATTGCCGTGGTAATCAATGCCTGCATTAATAATTGAACACACACGGATTTACATAGCTATACAGAGACATACTCACAAAATTGGTTAACAGATTTAACCTTTTTACATGTGTGTGTCCTGCTCCGCTTCCTAGTAAATGGAAAATTGTGTCTGAGAAAATGAATTCCTGGTCTGAATTAAAGGCCTATTAGAAAAATGTGCTGTTTCTCCACAATCTTAGACCCTTAGATTATATACGAAAATTTAACTCCCCAATGTCTCTTACGCTCAAGGATAAAACCAACCAATATTTTGATGACAACGACTAATCTCAGAATTTTCATATTTCCTGAAGGATGGGCTCCTAGTAGTGAGAAAGAGAAAAATACCTGGTGACAGCCAGGAGGTGGCCAGCACTATTTACTGGGCTTTGCCATACAAGGAGTTGGACCAGCATTCGTGGCTTTGCCATGGTATTCTCCTGCTGAATATAAACAATTTCACACAACACCAACATGAGATAAGACCACTCTGTTTCACCCATGGTCTTGTTTCTTCATAAAACAAGACCACTGAAGAGTTTTGTCTGATGACAGATAACATCATACACATTTCCAAGCATTAAAAAATGATCAAACATCTGTTTATTCTGGCTAATGTGAATAACTGCTGCTTCTTACCAGACTTGCTTCATTCTTTTTAGTTTCTAGATAAGAATTGCTAAGACGCAAGTGTAGAGTTACCCCTGCTTTCCAATCCAGAGCCAAGCCCTGCTTCCTAGAGTCCTCTCTGAAAGCACCTAATAGAACCAAGATTCTGCAGGGAGTCTTCCCTTACTCAGGGCTCCATGGCTCCCCGTAGTGCATGTTCTCCTTGTTGCACTAAGGCGAATAAACCCAACTCCCTTCAGTGACAGACGTGTTCCTGGTGGCTTTTGGCTGAAGGGCATTGACAACAGTGTAAAAAGAAGCAAGTTCATATACAATTTACCTATATAATAAACCTGCACAGTGCCTTTGAACTTAACATAAAAGTTTTTTTTTTTAAAAAAAAGAAGGAAGTCTATAACATTCTTGGAATGACAAATACATAAGTGGCTAGAGGCCATTTTGAATGTCAGTCCTTGTTTTCCTAACACCCTCCCCATTTCCATATGAGAAACAATTAAAAAAAAAAGGTGCACTGGCTCAGGTCTGTAATCCCAACACTTTGGGAGGCCAAGGCAGACGGATCACTTGAGGTCAGGAGTTTGAGACCAGCCTGGCCAACCTGGTGAAACCCCATCTCTACTGAAAATACACAAATTAGCTGCGCATGGTGGCATGATCCTGTAATCCCAGCTACTCAGGAGGCTGAGGCAGGAGAATTGCCTGAACCTGGGAGGTGGAGGTTGTAGTGACCCAAGATCACACCACAGCACTCCAGCGTGGGTGACAGAGTGAAACTGTGTCAGAAAGAGAGAAAGAGAGAGAGAAAGAAAGAAAGAAAGAAAATGAGAGATAGAGAGAGAGAGAAGAGAGAGAGGAAGGAAGGCAGGAAGGAAGGAAGGAAGGAGAAAAGAAAAGAAAGAAGAGAAAATAAAAGAAAAAGCTAAGAAGAAGAAACTGGTTTCCTCAGGAGTCAAAGTCTAGAGTCTCTGTCAACTCATAAGCAGTCCCTGCCCTCTGCTTTCCCTGTCTTGAGCACTCTAGACCTGGGTACTAGCCCACAGTGACTGCGCTACAGGGACAGGAAAGATTGTGTACAGGGAAGTTAAGATATTTCACTGAGCTGCTACTTAGTTTTTTTTGTGTGTGTGTGTGTGTTTTGTTTTGTTTTGTTTTATCAAGTACTACTGTTTTAACAAGATTTATCCTGAGGCAAGAAAATCTCATATAGTTTAAACATGAATTATTTACTTGGCTATTTTTACTTTTAGCAAAATTACAGTCAATGTAGATGACTTGTATGGGGGGAAAATGATGAAAAACCAGGGTAAAACGATGTTTCCTCCTATCTGGACAAGAAGTGGAAAAGTTCTTGCATTTGGGAAAGAACAGCTCTATGGACTCAGGTCTCAAAACAGCAAGCACAATGTTGTACTGTAGTAAGATAATATTTGGGGGTATTTTTAGGAGAAAACACTTTGGATTCATAAAAGTAAGCCATTTGTTTGACACGAATAGATGCTTTGTCTACACAATCACACAGACTTAGCTTGGGATCTCAGTTGGGTCAGAGGTTATAATTACATGTTGCTACCTTGAGACATGCACTTAATCTAAGTTCACCATGTAGCTTCTCTTTTCTGGACCCAAGAAAAGGGTTAGTGTTCTCTAAGTTTTTTTACTGTGTACTCGATTTTGGATAACTCAATTTTCTGCCTGCTCCAGTTGTATTCTAAACAGTTTGGAGATTTTTGGTGTTAGAGATGGGAGTAATAACTTAACTGTTTTAGAAATGAAAAATTCTCCAAACTACTTACGTGTTCTCCCTAAGTCAGAGAGGTATCCGTTTGCTTTGTGCTTGTCCTAGTCTCCCATAGAGCTATGCCATCACTGAAGGAGAAAACTTCCTTTCATGGCACACTGGCCTAGCAGGTCCTTGAAACTACCCAAATCCTCATTTCAAGTCCAATAATGACTTAATGTGTGCCCTTGTATTTTGCAAACTAGCTGAGCGCCTACCAATAACAGAGGGTGAGCCCTCAAGGTAGACGGCTGGTTAAATAAAAATCTAAACTTGCCTAAGGTTATCACTACATATTTCAATGACAGTCTCCTGCTTGGTCTTCCAGAACAGACTAAACTGTCTTGTTTTGTTAATTTAGCCTCTTCTAGCAATCTCTATTGACAGCTAGCAACACTTATTCACTTACTGGCAAGCTATGCAGAGGAACATTACCAAATTCAATCTGTTAAGACAGTTGTGCTATGCTACTGTCCCCTCCTCACAATTCTATTATTCCAGAATGTTTTTATCCATACTTTCTATTGAATAGTCTGAAGTATATTACAGTCTATAAAGTAGAGGGGAAGAGGCAACCTTTTTTTCTTAATCGATTCATGAAAGTGATTTATTATCATATAATAGGGATCAGGTAGATTATTTTAAAAAGCTACCATCAAAATATTTTGTTCTCCTTTTCCATGCATATTTGCATTTAGGAGAGTGAGAAATTCTTTTCTCCATATGCCTTTAAATGTTTGGGTCCCAAAAATTTAGGAAAGGTACGAGAAATTAAATTAGAGAAATAGACTTCAACATGAAAGGATGTAAGATTTGCAAAGGTAGCAGCAAGCCACAGTATGTTATTTAGAAATGCATTAATTCACTCTTTGAATGCTTAGATTAATTGCATCAAAATTAGTGTTTGCCTCTGGAACAACTAGGTGGTGATAAATTTATTAAATGTCTTTTATCCTGACAAATCCTAAATTGCCAAATGTTGCTTTGTTTACGTGTGTAAATATATGCAAAGTAATTCAAACTTTACTTTGAAAGTCTTCAACTTTATTTATCACTAAAATTGCCTGTCAGCCACAGAAGAGACAAGGAGGTAATTTGTTCACGGTTAGAAGTGGAAGCCCAGGGAGATGTGATTAACCTGGCTAAAGGCAGCAGGGATTTTCTACATGTAGATCAAACAGATTAATGCTGATCTTTCATGATCCTTCAAATTATAGTTTGCCTTCTCCTTATTGGCTAGGTTGAAAATATTCTGTCTCTTACACATGACAAGAGCCAATTTATTAATTCTTCCATCTTAAACATGTAGGGTCAAACAGATATCTTAGTTTGGCATATATCTTACAGATAGAGGCCATATGCTACCAGATCTGTTATGTCATTTACTGGAATCTCAAAACTGCTTGTCCTTAAAAATTTAGAGAGACTGTGGTATAAACAAGCTTTGTAGGCTCAATAAACAGTATGTGTGCATAGGGGTGAAGGAGGGAAGTTCCCCTTGGTTCTCTGAAGGTTCACTGGAAAATCAAGTTGTAAAAAGCAGATTAACTGGAGAAAAGGCATACAAATTTAACAGGTATTCATGGGAGCTTTCAAGACGAAAAATTAAAAGATACAGGGGAGATTGTCAATTTTTATGCTTAGGTGCAACAAAACATGGAAAGTTGTACAGAAATAAGGTTGGACAACAAGGTTGTCATCTAATAATAACAGACTGGGTAGGGAAACCCAGCAATACCAGTCTAGATTTTTCTTCGTCTCTCTGAGCATGCATTCTTTCTCCTGGGTATAGGGTAGGACCCACTCTGGAATGGGGTCTTATGACCTACAGTCAAACAAGCAGCTAAGATATTTTCTGTATGGGCAAGTGAAGGAAAATAGTCATATTTTTTTTTTTAGATGGAGTTTCACTCTTGTCGCCCAGGCTGGAGTGCAATAGTGTGATCTCGACTCACTGCAACCTTCACCTCCCGGGTTAAATGATTCTCCTGACTCAGCCTCCCAAGTTGTTGGGATTACAGGCACCCCCCACCATGCCCGGCTAATTTTTGTATTTTTCGTAGAGACAGGGTTTTGCCATGTCGGCCATGCTGGTCTTGAACTGCTGACCTCAGGTGATTGCCTGCCCCGGCCTCCCAAAGTGCTGAGATTACAAGTGTGAGGCACCACACCCAGCTAGGAAAGAGTCATATTTTTAAGTTTTATTGCTGGTTTGTGGAAAAAGGGATTCTAGTCTCTATGGATAGTCTTAGAAGAGAATGGGACTAAGCGACGGGAGAGCTGGAGAAAGTCAGAGAAATACTTTTCTTCTGAGCCTTCTGCTGAGGGCTTCATTTTGATATTGTTTTCTTGGCCCCAGTAGATGTTCCATATATAATAATAATTCCTCATATATACTGAGAAAGTAAATTCTAAGCACTTACTTTGTTCTAAGCACTTTATCTGTAATAATTTATTTAATTCTTAGCACAACCTTACAAGATAAGTACTATTGTTGTGTTCATTTTTCAGATAATGAAACTGAGGCATGAAAATCTCGGTTAGCTTACCAAAGGCCACACCGCTAATAAGTGGCAGAGCCGTATCCATATCTAAATCCAGGCAGCACAGTTCCACAGCCTATGTTTATATTGTTAGACTGCCTTTCTTACAGTAAACAAGTATTTTCCCAAAGTATATAGATATTGCTATGACTGATCAAAGCACAAATTCAAGAGACACAGGTACCAATTCTCAGAAGCCAATGGATGTCAGCAGTATGACCACTTTTATCTTGCAGCTTTTTGAAATTATCTTGGTCTTTAAATAATTCTCAAAAGTCTGGAAAATGTGGGCCTAGCACAATTAATCCAACTTGGTGAGCCTCTTCTTCACCTCTCACAGACAATCAGAGACAGAATTTTCCAAGAATAACCAGCGGGCTCTGGTTATTTTTGGAGAATAAAGATCACCTCGGCTGGATGCAGGAAGGAGACTATGAAGGAGTGAGCTCCTGGAAGTGAAGGCGACTCCAGAAGAGCACTTGGCCTGACCATAAAGAGAGAAGCAGAATCAGGATAGATGCATCACCTGCACAGGGATCCACAGGTAACTAAACCAATACTTGCACACCATGGGTTACCATTGAGATGAGAATTGTGTGTCACCATTCTAAGGCATCTAGCCATCATATGTAGATTTAAGGACTTTTGTTCACACTTGCCTGCAAAGGGTTAGATCTTTGGATCCTCAGGAGAAGGATGTCCCAGTAAAACTGTGAAAGGCACAATCTATGTATTTGGTGGATAGGGCAGTGATGAGAACCAGTCCTCCATTATAACTACACGACTATAACGCATTGCTATTACCTTCAAAATACCTGACAATCTTGGCAGACAAACCTTTTCTTCGGCAAATAATAGCTAGGATAATGTTCTTATTCCCTTAAGTTTAACTACTGTTTGTACATCTCTTTCCTATTTCCCAGAAATGTGGTAAAGATTTTATTGAGCATAATTAACAGAAGAACAATTATGTATGTGAAAACAAGAATGAAGATTTTCATACAACACATGAAAAAGTATGATGGGTTTGAATTTTGATAGAGTGTTCACAACATGATTTTAATCACACCCCCAGCTTATAGACTCCAGGATATAGGGCCAAAATGTATGTTTAGGGTAATGGAATTGCTGCATGTGTTCTTTTTGCTTGCATCATTTTCTTCACTTATCCCAAAACTTATCATTAAGGTCCCCTGTCATTTAGTCCAATCTTTGCCTGCTAACTAGTCTATGAACTGAAAATGATATGAATGACTAATCAGCCTAAAATGATCTATGTTAAGCCTATGTGTTTCATTTCTATTTGGCTTTCCTGCTGGCCGAGCTTTTGTGACCTTGTGGAAAATGGCCGTTTTATCTGAAAATGTGTTTTATTTCTAGGTAATGGACTATGCCAACTTCCATTTCTTATGGAACTCACGGACAATCGTCCAGCATAGAAAGACATTTCTTACATTTTTATTTGCTTGTTCTTTCCCACTATATACTTAAACACAACAGACATCCCAATCTTTACTTATATCTCTTGACTTCAACAATCGGGTTTTCAATTTCTACAGGTTTTCTTTTATGTAGCACAGATATTTGCTATAGAACAGTCATTTGGTCTTCCACTCATGTAGCTATGAAGAAAGAAAGTGCAGCTATTTCTTGAGGCTTTCTCAGTTAAGTGAATTTGGCTCTACCTTCCCAGCTCTTAATTCTTCCATTAGTGTTAGAGAACACTTCAGTGAAATTTACTTGTATTCGCTGTAACGGAGGCACTCTTACTCTCATCTTATTGCTGAGAGTTTTAAAACTTGGTTTTCAGGATTGTAATTATGAGTTTTCTCAGAAAATTCAGATTCAAGCTCCTATTATTGTTATATTGATTTAGTTGTATATAAGTCTGAAATAGTTATATATACATCATTATCACTAATTAGTCTGGCATAAACTATGATATTTTTATCACTGATAGAGTCATATGGTTAGAATTATTCCCACGGAAGTGGCTCTAAATGATTGATACATGATATGTCAAGGTTCTTAGTTTTCAATTACAAGTTAGACTCAGTAAAACTTTTCTTTTTTAAATGTCTGAATAAATGTATATTTTTTGGAGCCCATGGGGCTAGTTCATTAAGAGATACAATGAAATTATTTTATTTTTCACTGTCACTCACTTTGTAAAAATAATTGAATTTTTAATTTCAATCTATCAGTCTCTGGGTGTGAGAGATGTTCTGCCTATGAACTAGTTCCCATACTACTACTTTTAAAAGTAAATATTTGCTCAGCTAGATGACATTTAAATTAAAATAAAACATTTAAGATGTTTGTTTCCCGTACATACTTCTGGTCATGGAATCTCAAAGATGAAATAATTTTTAAAACTTATTTATAAATGAGAAAACAGCCCCCAGTAACTAGCTTTTATCTGCATGTTAGAGGCAGCACTGGACCAGATCATAATGAGCTCCTGATTTCTGAACGTGGGTTCTTTAGATGTCACTTTGCTTCTGAAATCTCCAAGGGAGTGGATGCATGTAAATTTAGGCATTTCCTTTAAATGACAATTTGAGTTTATAAAACATGGGCATTTCATCTGTGAGCAAAGAGTCACAGTTAACCTCTAAGTCCAAACTTCTATCATAGGATTATAGCAGAAAAAAGACTGTTTGTACAGACACGGAGTCGAGGCATAAAGAAAATAAACTATCTATCTTTCCCAAACCCATATACTAGCAAATATCTAATGTCAAAATACAGATGGTTTATATGTTAATTACAATTTAATATTCACAGCAAATCTCTTCCAGTTTCTTAGTGTGTGACCTGCTCCACTAGCTGCAAAATCCACCATTTCCTGCTTTCTTATTTTTTGAACAACGTTTACCCACTTATCTGTAGCAAAGTGTCTGTATCCTATAGATTTGTCTCAAAAGATAAAGGAAACTGACATTTTGTTTTAGTCAAAGATGTTTCAGGTAGTACACTAAACATTTAATACAGAATATTTCATTTACTTCTCCCTGTAATCTGTGACACAGCATCATTCCCTTTTAAAGATAAGAAAAATGAAACCTAAGGTTATATGGATGACATAATATAGTAAAAATTTAGAAACTATTTTAAAGTTGAGTAAACAAGTCAACGGTGGTAAGCTCACTTTTAGTGTAGCCATTAAAATGATGACTATAAAAAATAGAGTGACAAGAGAAAAAGTATGGGCATATTATATTAAAAGGAATATATGCAGGGAGAGGAGCAGGATGGTGGAATAGAAGGCTGCATCAATTGACCCCACCCTTCCCCTGGAAGGAACACTGAATTCAACAGCTATCTACACAAAGGACAGCACCTTAAAAATTAAGTGAGCATTCATAACATCTGGTTTGAACCTACTGAAGGAGGCACTGAAAATGGAAAGAAAAACAGTCTTGAATTGCTGAGGCCACCCATCCCCCATCACCCAACAGTCGCTGCACGGTATAGAGAATCTGTGCAATTGGAGAGGGAGAACACGGTGATTGTGAGACTTTGCATTGAACTCAGTGCTGCCCTGTCCCAGGGGAAAGCAGAACCAAGTTTATATGCAGCTGAGGCTTGCCCATGGAGGGAGCATTTGGAACAGCCCTTGCTGGAGGGGAATCACCTATCCCAGCAGTCAGAACTTGAATTTTAGTAAGCTTTTCCATCACTGGCTGGAGTGCTCTGAGGTCCTAAACAAGCATGAAGGGCAATCTACGACACAAGGACTGCAACTTTTGGGTGAGTTCTAGTGCTGAGTTGAGATCAGAGCCAGTGAAAGTGGAGGGCATATGACCTACCGAGACACCAGCTAGGGCAGCTAAAGAAGTGCTTGCACCATCCCTCCCCCAACCCTAGACTGCACAGCTCAGGGCTCCAAAAGAGACGCCTTCTGACTCCTTGAGGAGAGAAGAGGAAGAGTAAAAGGGACTTCTGTCTTGCATCTTGGATACCAGCTCAGCCAGCAGAAAACTAGGGTACTGGACAAAGTCATGAGGCTCCCATTCCAGACCTTAGCTCCTGGCCAACATTTCTAGACACACGCTGAGCAAAAAGGGAACCTGCTACCTTCAAGGGAAAAGCCTAGTTCTGGCAGGACCTATCACCTGCTAACTAAAGAGACCTTGGACCCTGAATAACCAGCAGCAGTACCCAGGTAGTAGGCTGGGGGCCTTGGGTGAGACTCTAAGATGTGCTGTTTCAGTTAAGACTCAGTACATTCCCAGTTGTGATGGCCATTATGAGAGATTCCATCTACTTGAGAAAAGCAGAGGAAAAATTAAGGGGACTTGGTCTTCTGCCTTAGTTAGCAGCTTGACCACAGGGAGGTAGAGAACCAGGTGGACTCTTGGGGTCCCTGATTCTAGGTCTTGGCTCTGGGATGGCATTTCTGGAGGTGCACTGGGCCAGAAGGGAGCCCATCACCCTAAAGAGTGAGTCCTAGGCCTGGCAACATTAACCACAAGCTGACTGAAGAGCCCATGGGCTCTAAGTGAACATTGGTGGAAGCCTGGCAGTACTCCCCATGGGCCTGTGGTAGTAATGGCCAAGAGATGAGGCTCCTCTGCCTATGAAAAGAGGAGGGAAGACTGGGAAGGACTGAATCTCATGGTTTGAGAGCAAGCTCAGCAGCAGTAAAATAGAATGCCAAGTAGATTTCTAAGGATTTTGACTCCAGTTCCTAGCTCCTGGACAGCATCTCTGGATCCAGCTGGGATCTGGGAGAACTTACTGCCTTGGACATAAGTCTATCTGCTTTTGCCACTGGCTAACTGTACAACCTTAGGGCTTTGAGCAAACATAGGCAGTAGCAAGGTAGTGATTACTATAGGCTTTGGGAAGACCCAGGGCTGAAATGGCTTCAGGACTGACCCAGTGTCATCTAAGTAGTGGTGGTCTAGGTGGCTCAGCATAGAGAGCAAGACTCTATTTGTTTGGGAGAAAATAAGGGAAGAGAACAAAAATCTTTGCCTGGCAATGCCGAGAATTTTTATATCTCATCCGAGACCAGCAAGGCAGTGACTCTATGAGTCTGCAAGAATCACAGTGTTAATGGCATTGGTGTGTTACCTAATGAAGATATGGATTAGATAACACCTAAGTCTTTTTAAATACTTGGAAAGCCTTCCCAAGAAGGATGGGTACAAATAAGCCCAGACTGTGAAGACTACAGTAAATCTCTAACTCTTCAATGCCCAGAAACCAATGAATACCTATAAGTATCAACACCATCCAAGAAAACATGACCTTACTAAACGAACTAAATAAGGCACCATGGACCAATCATGGCGGAAGAGCTATGTAACCTTTCAGACAGACAATTCAAAATAGCTGTTTTGAGGAAATACAAAGTAATTCAAGATAACACAGAGAAGGAATTCAGAATTCTATCAAATAAATTTAACAGATTGAGATAATTAAAAAGAATTAAGGAGAAATTCTGAAGTTCAAAAATGCAATTGACATAATGAAAAACACATCAGTCTTTTAATAGCAGAATTGATCAAGCAGAAGAATTAACTCATGAGCTTGAAAACAGGCTATTAGAAAATACAGTCAGAGGAAATAAAAGAATAAAGGACACCTAGAAGTTCTGGAAAATAGCCTCAAAAGGGCAAATCTAAGAGTTATTGGCCCTAAAGGTGAGGTACAGGAAAAGATGGGGTAGAAAGTTTATTAAAAGGGATAATAAGAGAGAACTTCCCAAATCTAAAGAAAGCTATGAATATCTGAGTACAAGAAGGTTACAGAACACCAAGCAGATCTAACCCAGTGAAAACTACATAAAGGCATTTAATAATCAAACTCCTAAAGGTCAAGGACAAAGAAAGGATCTTAAAGGCAGCAAGAGAAAAGAAACAAATTTAAAAAAAAATGGAGAGAGATCCAAGATGGCCAATTAACAGCAGCTCAGGATTGTAGCTCCCAGTGAAAGCACTGAAAGCAAGTGGATGCCGCACTTTCAGACGAATTTTTGTTGCCCACAGACCGGGAGATTCCCAGTGGAGGAGCCACACGGGTTGCCAGCATGACTTTTTTGGCTGGCGCGGCTATTTTGCCGGCGCCCTGGCACGGCGCTTCTCGGTGTGGAGTATACAGATCCGGGTGCCCTTTGAGTCAGGCTAGGCTGGTCCCATCCCCACAAGGAGAACAGCAATTGGAAACGCAGAGGACTGAGAGTTTCACAGCAAGCACAGCCGAACCCGGAAGGTCCAGCTCTGTGGGGAAAGGGCGTCCACCAGAGGAAAACTAAGAAACAGAAAACACTTCATCACCCAGCGGAGAGAGAGCCAAGATGGCCGATTAGCAACAGCTCAGGATTGTAGCTCCCGGTGAAAGCGCAGACAGTGAGTGGACGCTGCAATTTCAGACAAATTTCTGTTGCCCACAAACTGGGAGCTACCCAGCGGAGGAGCCACACGGGTCACCAGCACGACTCTTTTGGCCGGAGTGGCTGTTTTGCCAGCGCCCCGGCTCAGCACGGCGCTTCTCAGTGCAGAGTATACGGGACTGGGTGCCCTTTGAGTCAGGCTCTGCTGGTCCCATCCCCACAAGGAGAACAACAATTGGAAGCACTGAGGACTGAGAGTTTTACAGTAAGTACAGCTGAACCCAGGAAGGCCTATATCTGTGGGGAAAGGGCGTCCGCCAAAGGAAAAGTAAGAAACAGAAAACACTTCATCACCAACAAGCCAACATCCACTCAGACCCAATCTGAAAGTTGGCAGTTACAAAGACGACAGGTGGATAAATCCACAAAAATGGGAAGAAACCAGTGCAAAAAGGCTGAGAACACCCAAAATCAGAATGCCTCTCCTCCTACAGGGGATCGCAGCTCCTCATCAGCAAGGGAACAAGGCCTGACGGAGAATGAGTGTGATGAACTGACAGAATCAGGCTTCAGAAGGTGGATAATAAGAAACTTCTGTGAGCTAAAAGAACATATACTAACCCAATGCAAAGAAACTAAGAACCTTGAAAGAAGATTTAACGAAATGCTAACGAGAATGGACA